>PVHP010035798.1:0-18502 GCA_004024765.1 Zapus hudsonius
CCACAAGGACTAATACAGACAGCCCACGAAGGAGGATATACAACTGATCAGGGATGGGGAGGGGGGGAATTGGGGAATTCGGGATAACAACGCATGGTTTGCCCACTAAATAATGTAACACATTATGGACAATAAATATATAATAAAAAAAAAAACAAAAAAAAAACAAAAAAAAATGTTGGTGGATGTGCCATCCAGAGGCAGTGTGGGAGGTTGCCCTCATCTGCACCACCCTCTCATCTTTGTCAACAGGTCAGGGTAGCAAAGTAGGCTTCCATTTACTGCCTCTTTCTCCTCCACCATCCCATGGCAATCCAAAACCTGGAAGTGACTTGGGGGCCTTTCAAGCAGGACACTTTACAAACTTCTCATCAGTGATGCCAACAAGGTGAAAACCCAAAGTGCTAGAGCAGGGAGACCTTTGTCACCATCCACTCAGTTCCTTCTCAGCTTCTAGCTGCACACTTGCTAACTAAGCACATTCCTGACCTTTCCTGAATGCCATGTCTCTCCTCTATAAAATGGGTGCAAAATGAACACCTGAAGCTCTTTGTAAGTGTCGAAGTGCAATGATGATGATGACACAACCATAGCTATCCTGTGGGCCCCGAGTGTTGCATTCTCTCTCTCAGACTCACAAGAATTGCATGCATTAAATACCATTTTTATCCCATCTTACAAATGAAAATGAGGCGCAAAGAAGTTGGAAGAATTGCCTGATGCCACTTAGCTAATTGTTATTTTTGTTACATCCAAAGAAGCTGGGCCACAGAAGTACCTGCTCAAGGTCACAGCATTAGCGTAACTAGGGGATGTATTTTTAGTTTCAGAGAGGAACTTCACAGCAGGCTCTTTTCCTTCTGAATGGGGGAAAGCAAGGGGTTGAGAGTTATGGGGTGTGGGAAGTCCCAGTCCCAGAGGACAGGAAGCTTTGGCTCTTTTCTAGGCAGAGCAAGTGCATAGGCATGTGAGCTGGGTGAAGGGCTCTGTGGGAGTCTAAGGTTCTGGCACCTTCTCTGGTGGGACAGGAGTGGCCCTCTATCCGTGGGGTCAGAACTGCACCAACCATGTGGAAAGTCTCTGATCCTGGCTGCCCCAGAGAGGTGACCCCAGGGACTCACAGAGAGGAGAGGAGCTGGGCTGTCCAGGCATGAGTAACCCAGCAGCCTTTAGTGGTGTGAAGCAACGGGCCAAATGCACTTGCATGTATCAAGTGACTGAAATTCAAATGGCTACATTATAATTAAGTGACATCATGTAGCTTATGATTTGAGAATTATAGGCTTTGGGGGGGGACAGTTTGGTGATCCCCTTAAAAAATTCTTTTGAAGAGGTATTGCTTGGCAGGGTGCTTGGGAGGGTGGAGGTATCTATGTCACCAAAAGGATACTTGCATAGACACCCACCCAACTCAGTCATATGGCCATTTAGTGACAGGGCCAGAATTAAATGCCTCTTTGGATGTAAGAGCTCTGGCTGAGGAGTCATTTTGACAAGAGTCCTATCCCAACCCCAGCACTTCCTCTCTGAGAGAATGTTAGCAAACTACTTATCCTGTCTTCACTTCCTTCCCTCCTAAGGTTTTCTGGGGATGACATGAGGTAACACAAGTCCAGGCCTAGCACGGCTGGTATGGTGTGAAGACGAACTGTTATTGTCGTCCAATGTTCATGCTGTGGCTTAGGAGTAATGCCATCTACTCAATTCCTTTGAAGCATTGCTCTCCCTCCCAGCTGTGCTGACGTATGACTGGCCTGCAGTGTACCTCACACACCCAAGAGTACAATGGCATGAGTCTTCATGCACAGACACACCTGTGAAACTTTATTAGGGTCCCCAAAATGAACAGATCTGTCACCCTCAGAAGATTCCTCAAGCCTTTCATACTCCGTCCTCCCCCATCCTCCTTCTCTTCCCCAGCAAACTCTGACCAATGTCTATTACTATAGATCAGGCGGCATATTCTAGAACTTTTATAAATGGGAACATATCACATGCATTTGGTTTGGGTTTGGTATCTTTGACTCAGCATAACTATTTTGAGATTCATGTATCTTATCAATACACCAGTATTGATGTGTGATGTTTAGAAATTATCTTCTACTCGCGACGAACAAAGAACATGGCCCAGTGGGGTCTTCTCTGGGGTCTTGCTTTTTAGTCATGGGTTCACTGCTGCCTGAGTTGGGAACACATGTGTTACATGAATTTGAAGCTCTGATGCCCCCATGTTCAACTGTGCCCTGAAGCCACAGGACTTACCAGGGTGTACACCAGGACCCTACACCAGCTATCTGGTGTTACACACGCTCAGGTTCCATCCCCAGGGCTGAGGTATGGCCCGTTGGAAAACCACTGTTCTGAAGTCATGTTGCTAATTTTCAAAAGTCACTTGGAGAGTGACACTAAAGTCAAAGGAAAGAAAGTCAGGCAGGATCCAATGGTAAGAGTGACATTCTGCAAAGGAGAAGGCACTCAGAGTGTGAAATGCCTTGCAAAACATGTGTGCGCAATCGTGTGAATATACAGGTTGAGCATCTGTAAACCAAAACTCCAAGTCCTAAATGTCTCCAAATCTGAAAATTTTTGATGTCACAGTAGAAAATTGCACACCTGGCCTCCTATGACTGGAGTTAAAGTGCAGGCTCACTGAATGTATTGTGTAAATGACTTTCAAGTTGTGTCTAGAGATATATATGAAACGTAAATAAACTTTGTGTTTATATTTGAGTCCCATTCCCAAGATATATCCTTATGTATATACAGATATTCCACAATTTGAAGATAATTCTGAAATACAAAATACTTCTGTTCTAAATATGTCAGATTAGGGTTACTCACCCCCTGGGTTTAATGACTACATGTGGAAATACGCCTGCTCCCTGGGTTTACTTCAGCCTTCTAAACACACGTGACCAGAGAGCCACCATGTGCTGTGGATCAGGAAATACTCAAGGGTGGTGCCCTCACCTGCCCGCACACACATGGATCCAGAAAACCACACTCAAGAGGGCGCGGAAATCAATACAGAAAATGAGACACTCAAGTTACCGCAAAGACCTATTTTTTGCTTATTCCAAATTGCTCTGTTTCTGTAAGTAGCTATTTTCAGTCAGTTGCTTCCCTGGCTATGTATAGGGATGGCTTGGCAATTTAAACACACGTGGGAAGCAAAAAGAAATCTACAAATAGGCTTGCACCCCAGGGATAAATCTGGGGCCACTGAAAAGGTGGTGGGAGTCGGTTGTTTCCCCCAAAATGTGGCCTCTTCAAATGCCACCCTCAGATTGGAAACCATCGAGAAATAAATATCCACATACGCTGGAGGGTCACTTTCTAGTAAGTGCTCAGGGTTTAAAAATAGGGATCCAAAAGGCAGCATCTCCTGTGTGTCTGGGGACCGCTCCCTGGGCAGTCTTGCTCCCATCCAGGGCCGTGTTTAGACAGCAGCAGGTGAGGGGAAGCTGGGCTCTATTTTTAATGCTTTCTGGTTTTCTTATGGTTGCCAGGGTGTGAGTGGACAAAAGAGGAGGGCAGCACTGGGAAGGTGGCCTCACACATTGGGCCAGTGAGTCACTCAGCAATTATTTACTGGTCCTACTGACCCCAAATAACAGCAGATCTGTCCACGTGGCTGCTCGTTCCCTTTGCCACCACGTAACCTCGGCTGCCCTTAGCTTTCACCTGGGCCAGGGGACTTCCTGTTTCACTGGTGGCACCTCCTGTTCACTCTCCACTCTCTGACCAGGGAAAGCCTTTTAAGTGTAAAAGTTGTAGCCCTCATTAGCATAAAAGTATAACAAAGAGCCCAGGGATGACGTGAGGGAGACACTAAATTTTTTTTTTTTTTTTACTGCACCTGAGTCCCTTGGTTTGGGTTTTATACAATGAGCTTCTATTTCTTCCATAATTTCAAAAGGCTCTTGAATGTTTGATTTGCTTCCTACTTAGGACATCTTCATCTTGCATCAGAGTCCTCGGCAGTAACAGTGTTAGGAATTCCACGTGTCCTTATGACCTTGAGGAGTAGACTATGGTCACGGAGTGAGTGGAGGTCATTGGAGAAGAGGTCATTCAGGGGGAGGGTGCTTAGAGCACAGCTGCTTGAAGCTGGCTTGTGGGCTGGGGGCACCCTAGAGACTCAAGGCTCCCATGAGGATCTACGGCTGCCCCAGCAGGAATCTGGTTTAAGACCTGCTCAGTGGATGATTTCCATGAAGCATAGAAACTTTCTTTCTCTCATTTCTACCTCTAATTTCTTCCCAACAAATAAAGCACCTGAAGTTTTGAGTGAATCTCGTTTCATGTGCCCAGAAGATGTGGCCTTCAGGCTCTTCTGTGAGAAAAAAGAACGTGCAAGATCTACTTGGAATCAGATTCCATATTAAATGTAGAGGGAAAAAGTTTCCAGGAAAGAGGTCCAAGGAGGAACAGCCAGCCTAGGCCTTTCCAGACAAACTTGACCTTGTAGCTTCAATGCTAGAAGTCATTGCACCCCAGCTCCTGGGCACCTTTTCCCCTTGCCCAGCTCATTGCCTCAGGAACAACGTCACTTCTTGACATTGGAAGCCATACTGCTGTCCAGAGGGATGACACATCCTTCCTGATGTCACTATTCTATTTTGGGATAAATAGAGATATTGGTCTGATTGGACACACACTTTATGGAGCCTACCTTGTTCCCTGTGCTCTCTTGGACATTTACAAATTGGCTGAAATGTGTTTTTATTTTTTTCCCACTACTTCAAGGTTATACCATTTCTCTTTTTAATATACGGGCCATGCCTCACAGAGAGTAAGTGCCAATAAATATTTGTTGAATTGATTTTCCTGTTCAGAGACATGGCAGAAAGACCCTCCTGTCTTATGAGCATAATTCTTTTGTGTGACTATTGCTGGAATTTTTCCTCATGGATATTGGTCACGTCAGCCAGTATAGGAAAAGTCTCAGGGCCTGAGTTAGACTTCACCTGAGTCAATAAACACAAACACGATCCAAGGCTGAATGCAGAGTACGATATGAAATGGAGCCTGGGGTGGGGTGATGGCTTGGGTCTAGACTGTTTCCCAAAGATCATGTACTAGATAGGGGCTAGGTGGCCAGCCGATGGCTTTGGGGAAACGAGCTCATCAATAGATCCATTGACAGATTCAGAATTTCCTGGCAATATTAAGAACCTGTAGGAGGCGAGTCTAGTTGGAGGACGTGGGTTAGTAGAGACGAGCCCAGAAAGGAATAACTTGCCCCTCTATCCCTCCTCATCGCCTTTCCTTTATCCTCCCTCCCTCTCTCGCAACGTCATTCCAGCACATGTTCCCTAACCATCATGCTTTGCTTCACTGTAGCTCAAAACAGTGAGCCTAAATAAATCTTTGTTCTTTTCAGTTGATGTCCTCGGGAATTTTGTCACAGGTGAGGATAAGTCCCACAGGAACATGAACTAGAGGCATGAGTCGAGGTGCTTGGTGGAGAGTGATGAGGAAGAGATGAGGGAACGGAGATCAAAGCCACCCTGGATAATGTCAGTGGCCAAATCAGATACCCTGGGCTTGCATCCTAGTCTTGTGATGGAAGACACTGGTGACCACTCAACCCCACAGAGCCTTATCTTGATGGAGAGATGAAGCAGCTCATAGTCACCATGATGACTAAACGAGGGAGCAACTATTCATGAAAAAAAACTGTAAGCTGAGAAACAATGCAAAAAGAAGGCAAATCAGCAAGACTTGGAAACATCTAGTATCCTCAGAATATTGTTATGAGGTACTCCTTCTTGGCCCTCCTACCAGTTTGTCCACAGGAACACAGTGTCTCCATGTTTGATAGGCCCTTGGGGCTCGTTTGGCCCAGCCTTGTCTTACTGTTGACTAGGAAGCTGACTCAGAGAACTAGATAAGTCACACGTGACTAGCGGAAGAACGAATCAAGTGCCATCCAAGAAATCGATGTTGTCTGAATTGAGCACCCTAGTTTACATTTTGCCTTTGGTTTTTATTTTACTTTCATCGCATGTCATTTGAAAGTCAAATCATACTGGACATGATAATTAATAGCACCAATCTGCCCCTAACTATTGAGGACGTGGCAGATGCTCTCTCGGTGTCCCCCAGGCCTTAATCATGACAACTCCCACAACTCAGATCCCCGCTTCCTTGTTACCATGACAGAGCTGCTTTGGAAAGACAACCTTCTGCAAGCCAAGGTGGTCAGGACTAAAAGCCTCAGTCCTCTCCCACGATGAAGCATGTCTCTACTCTCCTTGAGTTCATTTTCCTTGATTCTATGTGGCTACGTGTGCAGCACCTGCTTCCCGCCACTCCTTGGCTTTAGCTGATGGGTTTGACAGAGCTCTGCACCACCCCAAGGGGAGACCACCAAGCTTGCCTGGTTGGCCCTGCAGACATGGGGGACTGATATGGAGCTATCCGCATGCATAGTACACAGAGGGTACATAGCAGATGATTTGAAAATCTGATTGGAGAATGAATAAAACATGTTCTGTGTAAGGGGTTCTAAAAAGACTGATAACGGCAATCCCTATAAAAGACGGAGCAATCTTTTTGCCTTGTCCTTTTGTGAGTGATCAGGAGAGGAGGAAAGGCCCCAGAGTTCCAGCAAGGGCAGAGCATCCAGGGGAGGTGACCAGCTATGGAGGTGGAAGTGCTTTTTGCCACCTCATTTAGCAGCCTTTCTGATACCATCACCTCCTCTACTGCTGGGGGATGGTTCATTCAACTGGCCCCCAAATCCCTCAACCTGCTGGGGGTTGTTCCCCCACAGCTGTGTCTGTGACCCCCCCCCACTGGAGTTCCCTGCCTGTGCCTGGCCATGGCTTCCTATCACTAAATCCTAGCTAGTAACCCAGGGACCACTTGACCTCCCAGATGTCTTCCCTGCACTTTCTGATGGGAAAACCAGCCCCATTCTGGGATGGGATCTCCTGACGCTGGCCTGGTTCTTCCTGCCCCTCCCCACCAGCAAGGTCTCTCCACAAGGCTGTTGATGGCAGACGGCAAGATGCAAGATATGTTTTCCAAACCACCACAGGCATCACATAAACCTATGAGTGCGTGCACACGCTGAAAACTGCAGACAATGTGCTAATGACCAACCTAGAGCTGGCTTGGGAAAGACTCTCGTTAGTGGTAATTTGTGCAGCCAGACTCCGTGAACAGAATGCTCTGTCAGACGGCTGCGAATTCCCACAAGTTCACTGGCTATGTTACAGCTAAAATAAGTCTCAGTGTCCTCATTTGCAAAATGGGCTTAATTTTCAAAATATTACCCCTCCTATTCATCTAACAAGGATATAGTGTGGATCAGAGAACACAAAGCCCTGTGAAAACTTAAAAAAAAAAAACCCCAACAACTATACTTGCATATAAGACCATTAATTCCATAATTAGCAATTGCCTCACTCGAAATAAGGGCTCGTGAGACTTTAGAAATGTAGTTTGATTATGAAAGAAATGCTACTATGTCATGGCATTTCCTACCTGCCATTCTCATATGTTTGCCAGTTCAGTTCCCGCCTCTCCCTTTAAACTCTAAACCCTAGACTTTCAGGAACTCTGTCCTGTCCCTGTGACTCGGTGATGTGTTCCTTATGCTGTGAGGGTCCTTGGCGCTGGTATCCTGCTCATTAAGGAATTTCTGAGGGTTTGAATGGCAGCTTCCTGGATCAGAAGGAGGCAATGTTGGGAAGAGTTAATGTGAAGCTCACTCTGGAAATGTAAGTTTATTTAATTAGAATTTTCTATTGATGTAGAAGGAAACTTATATATACATCTACATCTATACATCTATACCTATACACACACACAACATATATAGTGACAGGCTGTTTTAGAGATCGAAATGTGGAAGGGAACACTGGATAAGAAATCCAAGAATTTTTGAGTAGATGGGAAGATTTGTTCTCAATGTCTCTTAAAGGGCTGACTCCATCTGTGTTACCCCACAAAGTGGAACTGAGACCTACAGAGAGGTGTCAACGATACTTGAAAACAGAATGGGCTGGCTCTGAAGGTGGTGAGCTTCTTGATAGAGGTGAGGTTCAGGAGGCGGTGGGATAAATTTGTGGCTCTAATCCTGTAGATGGACCGAGAAACTGTGATGATGGATGAAGTGCCAGGCAGCCGTCATGGTCCTCTTTAATCTTATCCTGTAGGGCTCCGAAGGCAAAATGAGGAAAGGAAAGGAAAGAAAAATGGCTAAGAGAAAAGTAAGAAGAGGGAAAGGGGAGCAGAGGGAAGACTTGGGGGATTCTGCCATTTTGCTTCCTTGCGAGTCCTTTATTCATGGACCCCCTCTGGAAACCTCAGACAGGGACCACTCCGGTGTCAGAAGAACCTAGGACCCACATCTTCTCAAGCCAGACCTGCGCCTCTCACTGTGCACATGGCCTGGGCAGGGCTCTCAGCTCATCTCCTGTCTTCAGCCAAGTGTTCTCCTTCAGAAAGAAGGATAGAGGTTTGCTTCATGCTGAGCTGGTTCCAGGCTCTTCATGTTTGACTTCAACATACCCACACCCCAGTCAGCACAGGGAGGTCTTGTTAGGAAGTGAATGTTTGGGTCCTCCCTGACATTCACATGCTAAAGCCCTACCCTCAGTGAGATTGTGCTTGGGAATGGGGTCTAGGAAGAATTATGCTTCCATGAAGTTACATGGGTGCAGCCCTGGTCTGATAGAATTGGCATCTTTTGAAAAGTTTTTTTTTTCATTTATTTATTTGCAAGGGGAGAGAGAGAGAGAGAGAGAGAGAGAGAGAGAGAGAGAGAGAGAGAGAGAGAGAGAGAGAGAGAGAGAGAGAATGTGCACGCTAGGGCCTCTAGCTGATGCAAATGAACTCCAGATGCGTGCACCACTTTGTGCTTTACGTGGGTACTGAGGAATCAAACCTGGGTTGTTAGACTTTGCAGACAAGCAACTTAACCACTGAGCCATCTCTCCAGCCAGGATTGACATTTTATAAGAAGAGACACCAGCTCTCTCTCTCCCCCTCCCATCCTCCCTCCTCCTTCTGTCTTTTCCTCCCTTCTTGAGCACACACTAAGGAAAGGTCTTGCTATGACCTTTCCTTACATAGCAGGAAGGTCACCATATGTAGGCTAGGAAGAGGAAGAGACCTCCCTGGGACTTGAACTCACCATCTCAGTTTTGGACCTTCAGCTTCCAGGACTGTAAAAACGTAGATGTCTGTTGAGTAAGTCAGCAGTCTATGGTACTTCTGGTACATATCCTGGGCAGCCTAAGACAAGAGGAAGTATTCCAAAAGGAAGGCATGGTTCCAACCACCACTCTGCTACTTACCAGCCCAGGATCCTGCACACTGTTTTCCCTTTGTGAACCTCAGCATAGTCATCAGTAAAAATGTGGAGCATAAGACCTATCACCGAGGCTGTTAGGAGGGTCAGGAAGGAAGCTTGGAGTGTTTGGAGCACAGCAAAACACTTAAGTTAGATTTCAAAGGGGACACTCTCATCTTGAGACAAGAACATCTCTCTTGGTGTGGCTGTTCCTTCAGGACCATGCCTCTGGACACGAAGCTTAAATTGCCTTTTGGGTTGGTTGCAGATTGCTCATCTCCTACCGGCACACTGGCCTCTGCTGATCTCTATGTTCACGGTCAAGAATGCTTTCTGAACTCTTTAGTGAACTTTGGAGTCATAGCTAAGAGAAGCAATCAGTCTACTAAACATTAAAGTCCTCCTGCCCTCTTGGCATGGGCAGATGTGTAACAATTCCACATGCGAAATTCCAAGTCAAGATGGATCCCCTGAGGCCATAACTCACACCTTGAGACATCCTCTGAGGGGCAGCTAGAGGAACCCCACAGAGGAGCCAACCTACCAGTAGCCTCAGGAGTGTGGCCAGCCTGCTTGATCAAGTCAGAAGCAGGAGAGATTTATAGCTTATTTCAAAACATCCTCAACTACAATGTCAATTCCAGACAAACAGCAGGAGAGGGTACTTGGTGCCAGATTACAGGTCTTGCTTCTGAAGAGCAGCCGCCCTGGACTTTCGCCTCAAACACTTCTCAGCGTGCTGCCTCCTCCGTGAGTGCACATCTGGACTTGCAGCTAAGAGCGAGAACTATGTTTTTCTTGCTGTTGAAATATGGCTCCCCTGGGACCCAGCAGGTTGGGCTAACACAGACACTTCCCACATCCTGACCTCAAAGAGTCCGCATACTTTAGGAGAGCAGAAGGGAAAACTTCCAAATCTGCAAGCTGCTGTCAACCAAGAATGCAGGCATCCCTGCTTCGTGCTGAGAAGGGGGCCTTGGACTTAGCACTGTCTGTGCAGAGAGCGGAGAGGAAGGAGGAAATGTGATTAACATGTAACTATAAAATGTTGCTGCCATAAAAAGGAAGAGAGAGATGTTCACATAAGTAATGGCTGTGTCAATGGCACATCGAGTCACTTCCTAAAGCTCCTTTCCACTAAGCAGCAGTAATCTTGCTGCACCAACTGAAGACATTTCAACATCAGTGACACTCACCACAGCCACACTGACTTCACTGGAGGTCCTGAACAGGCAGCTTGCCAGGGTCTCTTATAACCTTGCCTATGACTTTAAAAAGCAAGATACAACCTCCAAGGATAATGATGTGGGTTAGTTTTCAAAGTCAAGGTCCTGGGCAGATGTGATGTGTTACAACTAATTTGCTTCTATGTTTATAAGATCATGCTGTGAAGAAAAGAGAAAGAAGGAGAATATAGAGATTATCCCTAGAAGAAACGTCGCCGTGCAACAGGTATTCTGAAGTAATTTTCTAATTGGGTGATAAAGAAATTGTTAAAGGAAAGACAAAACCCACAACAGTCATCTGCCATAAAAGCTGAGGTCACTTGCTGGCCTTGCCCGGCTAGGGAACTTACCCACTGAGCAGCCCTGGGGTGGCAATGAGCCCAGAGCTCCTGTTCTGGAAAGGGGCATTTCACCATGGTTATGCTAGCTAAGGATTTAAGCTTCTAGCTTGGATAGAGTCTAATGGGTCCATAATTATGAATTCATCTGGGTCCGTGGGTTACTTAGGGGGTTGCAGCGCGCATCAACTCCCCGTTCACCCACGGGAGCTGGGTGAGCAGAGGCTTGGAATAGCCGTGAGCCGAACGAGAGATGAGACCCTCGGGAGAACGCGGAAGTGGGCAGATCTCATTTTATTGGTAGATTGCAGCTGTTTTTATAGAGAAAAGTCAGAGGTAGAAGCATAGGAAGCAAGATCTGTGAGAGAATGGTGATGTCAGCAGAGGAAATGAAACCTTATTGTTTGTTATTTGCAGTTAGGCTAAGTTAGGCTTTGATCTGCTTATCTTATCTTGCGGCCTGCCTAGGGGCTTTGGAGTTTTCAGGATTGCTAAGATTTACAGGGGCCCCCGGAATTTGCCTCAACTTCCTTCAGAAGGAGACTGTCCCAGAAGCCTGCCAGACTCAGCAAAACCCTACTTCCTCCATGCCTCATTAGCAGAGTACCACAAATTCATAATTATGAATCCACAAAACTGTCTGTGATGAGTGAAAACAAATTCCATTTTTCACTTTTCGGGGGAATCTTTTAGGTTCAGCACACAAGGACTGGTCACCATTAACAGTCCTTTCTGAGCTTGCCTGGTTAGAATTAGTAGGTGTGAAACAGCATTCAATTTGGAATTCTGCGGCAAGTGGAAAGTTCTATACGTGAAGTAGTTGAGGCAGGAATCAAGGCAGGTTCCCTGAGAGTCTTCTATGAAGAGCACACTGCTGTGCTATGGGTAGGAGGTGGAGGCTTGGGGGTGCCCTGTGTATCTACAGCTTTTTCCTGCTGAAGATTCCAGCATTCCAGGGGCTCCACCTCTTGCACCTTCCTCAGAGGTTTTTGGCACTGCATGACTCTTAGGCTCATTTTCCCGTGAGTCTCTGATTTACATCTAGGCTGACTCTTCTTAGCTACTTGGAAAGAATATTCTTACTCTGTCTTGTTCTCTTAGAGATTTGTTTTCTTGTTAGGAGTTGCTATGCTGGTCTACGTGAAAGTTTCATTAACTGGACTCAGAAGAGCCTCCAAGTTCATTGTTGGAACCAGACAGATGCAAGGTCATTCTCTTGAAGGTGTCCAGCCCAGTTAAGGGACCTCTTGACTCATACTCTTGGTACATTGTGCTTGCCTATGTGATAGAGACCCTGGCTCAAGCTCTCTGCTACTTTTTAACTGTCAGATGTGGGTGAGAAACATGTCCATCTCCAGCTTCTGTCTTCTGACGTAGGAAGTGGAGACAGCTGTAACTCTATTACAGACTAGAGGACATACTCAAGACCACACTCAGCGTGCTCATTAGTTTCTGTGACTATGTACCTGACAGAGCAGCTTAAGGAAGGAGGTTTGAGAGTCCAGTCCATCACATCAGGGTGAACACGGTAGGTAGCAGGGACGGGAGGGGCTGGGTACATTGTGTCCATGGTCAGGAAGCAGAGAGAGGTGAACACTGGTGCTCAGCTTGCTTTATCTCTTTAATTCAGTCAGTCCAGGACCTCAGCCCATGGGATGGTGCCACCCAGTTCAGGGTAGTTCTTCCCTCCTCAGTTAAGCCTTTTTGGAAACACCCTTTGTCATGGTTTGATCCAGGCGTCCCCCACAAACAAATGAATGTGTTCTGGTTCCAGCTTCTGTCTCTGCTTCCTGCTCCACCAAGGTGTGAGCAGCTGCTGACTCAAGCCACCACAGCCACACACGGCTCTTGCCTTCACGCCTTCCTTCCCCAGCACACTGCATTGACGTGTCTCCGAAACCATGAGCCCAAACTCATCTGCACTCCCTGGTTTCTGTCAAATATTTTTGTCACAATGATACAAAAGTAACTAATACAGAGAGTATAAAACTACTGAGTGAGAAAAATCTACAGAGTTAGTACTGAGAACCAGAATGAAGGCTGGGGAAATGGCTCAGTGGTTCAAAGGTGCTACTTGCAAAGCCTTCCTCAGTCACCCACCTAAATCCAGATGCACAAAGTGGTGCATCCATCTAGAGTTCATTTACAGTGGTGAGAGGCCATGGCATTTCATTCATTATCTATCTATCTATCTATCTATCTATCTATCTATCTATCTATCTATCTATCTATCTATCTATCTATCATCTATGTCCCTGCAAATAATTAACTAATTAATTAACACATCCTAAAGAAAAAAATTGGGGGACATTGTAAGTAGTGGGAGCAATAAGGGATGTGAGTGAGCTTAGGAAGGAAAGGGAGGTGGCGGGCAGGACAAGGCTGTCAAGACCACGGAGTGCTTTAGAGTTAGGCCCTATAAGAAACGTTCCTGTGAATCTTTTTTTTTAATTTAATTTTTAAATTTATTTATTCATTTTCAAGCAGAGAGATACAGAAAGAGAGAGAGAGAGAGAGCACACCAGGGCCACCACCTTGTGGGTCTGGCTTATGTGGGTCCTGGGGAATTGAACCCAGGGCCTTAGGCACTGGAGGCAAGTGCCTTAACTGCTGAGCCATCTCTCCAGCCCGTTCATGTGAATCTTTAAGTTGTCCACAAAGAAAAGGTAGAATGTCTGTGGTATGTCCGCAGCCTGCAGAGAAGGTGCATACAGATCTTGCTGAGTTTGGGAAAACAGAAATGAAGCCAGCTGCCATATGGCCAGTTGGAGAGGGGAACTTTGGCTTCTTTCTTAGAAGTAACAAACAGGAAGTCAAACTATTTATTAAAGCTGGTAAACTTGGGGAGGAACATATTGTCCCACTCATGATCATGGGTGCTGTTGCAGTTACCTTCCTATTGAAGGAACAAGACACTCGACCAAAAGAAGCTGAGGGGAAAGAATTTATTTTGGCGAACAGTCTTGTGGGAAAGCTTCATCATGGCAGGAAAAGGTGACATGAGCAGAAAGCTGGCTTAAATTTTGTCACATATCTGGGTAGAAGTAGTCTGAGAAGGAGGTTTGGAGCTGGGCTAATAAACTTCATTGTCCGCTCCAATGACACACCTCCTCCAGCAAGGCCGTATCTCCCAAAGACTCGACCATCTGGGAACTTAGCAAGAGACTTAATTGCAAACAAGTGAAGCTATTGGGGACATTTAACATTCCAACGACCACAGTTGTTCACAGAATAATTTGGGGGGTGGAATTCAGTTTGATAAGTTATTACATGTTGACAATGATGTTTTCATGGAGGAAATCTATGTGTTACACATCTCTGGGCTTTGGGGAAGCTAGTGGAATGAAGGAAAAGCACTTCTGCATTGTGATGACCTACTTGGAACTCCCCACGATGCTGGGAAACCTACAGTAGTCTCTGAACTGCAGTTTCCCCTGCTGAGAATTAGGTATAGAAATAACAAAATTTCATTTCTGAGGTTTCTGGTAAAGTTACCTGGAAATGTAAATAGGCTTTAAACATGATGCCTCCCTCTCAAATATTAGTTAATATTGTGATTGTGGCACTCTATGAAGAGGCAGAAATTCTGTCGTGTTTGCGGGAGATGGAGGGCTAAAGGTGGCTCTATCCCACAATGCTCCACATGCCTAGAATTGCTGTGTAGGAGTAAAAGCCAAAGGAACAAAGGAAACAATTATGCAAATAAATCCAGGATAAGCTCTGGACACAACAGGTTGGGGACTCTGGAGGCCCCGTGAAAGTCTGCAAGGAGAAAGGAAGAAAATTGGAAAGCATACAGCCAGGCTCCAGAGACCTGTCATTAAAGAAGTAAAGAATCAGAAGGAAAGTTCTACAAACGAGAAAGAGAGGAGGAGGGAGCCAGGGCAGGTCTCTACCAGTCCATCCATCCTTCATCAGGGACAAGAGAGTGGCACTCAGAGCCACAAGGGACCAAATGGGGACGTGAGAACCAAGTCACTTGGGAGAACAGGAGGCTAATGAGTCAGCAATTTCCAGATTCGTCAGCAAACAGAGGATTGACTGAGGCTGGAATGTGACTTGGGGGTCTTTTCTAAAACACTAATGTCCAAAGAGAAACGGGATTTACAGAAGCAGAAACACTGCCCAGGGTCTCAGAAGCCCTGCAGATGAAGCACCACTTCCCAGAGGGGTGAGATGACAGCTAAAGAGCTTTCTGGTGGTGATGCCTTGTTGTCCAGAGAGAAACAGTGGCACTCTAGCTCCTTGGAGTGTGCTACCTGCCTGTCACATAACCCTATTGCCATTGCCAGCATTTTTGACACCAGGCAGGTGTCTGAGCTGCATCGCTGTCAGTGGTGTGAGCTGCCAGAAGCACTCAAGGCCCCCGGTGGTAGCAGACCAAGACTGGAGCCAGGGCGAGATTGTACCTCGCCCTGGCTTCTCACCTGCAGTGAACCACATCTTCTTGGATAGGGGCTTGCCTACCCTCAGCTATAAACCGAGAGCGGCATTGCTGCCCTCCAAGAATGATCATGATGGTCGCTCGAGACAGCAGCTGAAGCTGAGCTTCAGCTGCAGTGCTGCCCTGGAGAAATTCTTCCTTTTCAGTGAGTGGAGAGTGAGCACGGTGCCTGGATGGACAAGCAGAGCCGCTCCTTGCAGCTCTCCAGTTGAGTCTGCCATTGTCAGCTGGAAATTAAGACAAGCTCAGGAAAGTTGCCTTCTTCTCTTTCATGCTTCTCTCATTTAGCCAAACACAAGATAGATGCTTAAAAAAAACAGGAAAGGCCAAACCCTTTAAAGGAAATCCCAAAGGAATACCCAGTACTTAGGAAAACAGGGAATGGTTGGATGGGGATGGAGTGTCCCCTTCATGCTCTGGGACTGGCCCCTGTTCCTGACACAGCCTGCCTTCTCTCTTCTGAGGACTAAAGGCTTCTCCCCTGGTTTCAGTTGTCTTTCTTGTCTGGTTAAGGCCTTTCTCTTCTGCCCCATCCTGCTTCTCAAGTCCCAGCAGCCTTGTGTCTCTGGCTGTCCAAAGTCCCCATTCCATGCTGGCCTATACTGGGCCGCACTACTTTACCCTGAGCGGTGAACAAGGCTTCACCAGGGGGTTTTGGGACCCTGGAGCAAAAAAGGGGTGAAGGGGTTGTGGTAGGGTGCTGTGATGAGTGTGTAGGGCTTGCCACTTGCCCAGGAGGAGCCCCCACCTCAAGACACGTTCTCTGGGGCTGTCAGATGTGAGCATCAGATGACCCTGGTTCAGGCAGCCTGCTCTTTTCAGTTAAGTCAAGGACAGAGTCCATGGCTGAGGGACTCTCCTACCTGGCCAAAGCCTCACCTGCAACCTTACTACCCCAGGGGATACACTCCTTTTCTGACAAATGTGAACAAAGACCGGCAGTCACAGGCTCCACATTTTGTCCCTCTGTTCTGACATATTGGTAATGTGGGCATTTGAGCTGTGAGATCCCATTAGCTCTTCCCTGACCCTGGGGCTTTAAATAATTCTAGCCAACATTTATTGGCTGTGCATAAGGCTCTGAGCTCAGCATAGAGAAAGGTGAATTAGCCTCGTGAAGGCTTGTGATATAAAGGAGCAAACCTGTGAGCCTGGGATTCTAGTACCCGAGGGACAGTCCAGGCAGTGTGCTGGCACGGGGGTGGGTAGGGGTCATTCCTGAGATCAGAGGCCAGGGCTGTGGGTATGCTGCTAGGGAGAGCCAGAGAAAGGAGGGGAGGTTTGATGTGGCCTTGGGGAAGGTTTTCAGAGAGAGGCAACTTCGAAGTAGAGAGGAGCCTGTGGTGGGCCATGGAGAGAAGCTGGGAAGGTGAACTGACTGCAAAAGGCACTGTCTCATACTGAAACCCGAAGGCCATGGGTCCAAGGGGCGAGGGGTTCTGTGATCACAAATAGCCAACAGGCATGAACGTTTAAAGGAGAGAGTGTGGATTTCATCAGGGTCTCAATGAGGTTCAGAGCTGTCACTACTGAGAGAGACCTGGGGAGACCCATTAGGACATTTCTTTTCATTAACCATTTTTTGTAGGCATTCCTGTGTGTGTCTGTGTCTGTGTGTGCCCCTGATGTGCTTATATGTGTATGGGCATGTGTGTACAGGTACATGTGCACATGTATGTAGTATACCTGTGGGCCAGAGGATAACCTTGGGCATCATCCTCAGGAATTCCATTCACCTTTTTGACACAAGGTTTCTCATCAACTAGTCTAAACTAACTAACTAGTGAGCCCCAGGGATCCTCCCATCTCTGCCTCTCCAATGCTGGGGTTACAAGGGCATGTCAGCACATAAGGCATTTTTTGTGGGTTCTGGGGATTGAGCTCAGGTCATGGTGTTTGTGAGGGAAACACTTGTAGACAGAACTCTCTCCCCCACCACAAACTTTTTTTTTAATATATATTTATTGTCCATACTGTGTTACATTATTCAGTGGGCAAACGATGAGCTGTTATCCCCAATTCCCCAACGCCCCCCTCCCCATCCCCAATTAGCTGGATATCCTCCTCCATGTACCATCTGGATCAGTCCTTGTGGCAGGGGGCCCTGGATAGCCTGGTACTCAGCCCGGACCTCCTGTCTCCAGTGTGTTGTTGCTGTAGGGTGCCATACCTCTGGATAGTCTCCCCCACCGCGGCTCTTACAATCTTTCCGCCCCCTCTTCCGCATAGTTCCCTGAGTCGTGGTGGATGAGTATTAAGGCTGCTTTAAGATTGTGAGTTTAGGGGTCTTTGTGATGAAGATCTTTGGTTTCTGTCTCACTGGCTTATCCCGTGTAGGTTGAATGTCTGTGGCTGTGGGTCCCTCGGTCCTCCCGTCATTCTCTGCGGGGTTCCATCTGGGTCCTCCACGCTATGACTATGGTGGTTCCTCTCCAGCCAGAATCTCAGGTATCGGCCTACGGTCGGTTGTTAGGTTTAGATGGGCCCCAGCTCTCTCGCTGTATCCTGAAAAATACAAACACAATCTCCTTCGGAGAGTGAGGTCCATATAGGTTAACAAATATACACATCTCTGGTTTACCTAGAGTCTATTTCTGGTAGCCTCTCCGTCAATCGCTCCGTCAGTGCATCTTGTCTTGGGATCCCAAGAGTACGGGATCCGGTGACTTTCGCCCTGAGTCCCAAGTTCCAGACAAGGGGTCCCCCTCACTAAGTGGAAAATTGGCTGAATTTGAAAGCTATTGATTGTCTCCCCCAGGCCCAGGCTCCTCCGTTGCACAAGTGCTCCTTTCTTGATTCGCTGTTCTCTCCCAGTATGGCGTGTGGTCAGCCCACTCATGACCCCAGATTGTGTTTCGTGTCGGTGGTCTCTGTTTACTCCAGCCGTCGTTGATCATTTTCCCCTGGCAGCCTGTGCAGTGCCTTCCAGCACTACATTAACTGCCTTCTGGGGGCTGTATATCGTTCCGGACATTGAAGGGTCTCTCGCTGTTGGTCGATGGCGTTCTGTGGTTTCTTCAGCAACAGGGTTTTGCCTCAGGCCTAGGGAGGGCACCCAAGAGCTTTGACATAATTCTGTCTTGTTGTTGAAATCTCATGAGTCACTTTGGTCAACATCTCAATGAGGGAAGGAACCATTGGTTGGAACCAGGGGTTGTCTGGCTGATCTAAATTATTCACAGAC
>PVHP010035799.1:0-18288 GCA_004024765.1 Zapus hudsonius
TTGCTGCGCAGAAAGAACCCAAACAAAAGTGGCTTGTAGAGGAATGGGTTTATTTGGCTTATGGACTCGAGGGGAGACTCCATTCTGGCAGGGAAAACGATGGCATGAGCAGAGGGCTGGACATCACCTCTGCCACAGCACTGCAAACAGCGGCAGGAAGGTGTGCCAAACACTGGCAAGGGGAAGCTGGCTTATAACCACATAAGCCCGCCCCCGACAACACAACTTCATGGAGGTTGTAAAACCCAAACTGCCATCAGCTGAGAATCGATCTATCAGAACACATTCAATTGTTTGTGGGGGACACCTGTATCAAACCATGACGAGAAAATGGAAAGATATTGTATGCTCATGGTTAGGGAGAATCAATATAGTAAAAATGACAATCCTACTACAAGCAATTTACAGATTCAATGCCATGCCGGTAAAAATCCTATCCTCTTTCTTCACAGACATATAAAAATAATCTCTAAATTTATTTGGAAGGGCCAAAGATCTTGGATATCTAAAACTATTCTAAGTCAAAAAAATCTACTCAGGAAGTATCACCATCCCTGACTTCAAAACATACTACCAAGCGATAGTAACTAAAACAGCAAGGTACTAGCATAAAAACAGACAGACGGATCAATGGAACAGGAATGAAGACCCATCTTTAATTGGAAGTAACTTCAGTTATTTGGTCTTTCACAAGGGGGCCAACAATGTATGCTGGGCCAAACATAGCATCTTCAACAAATGGTGCTGGAGGACTTGGATAAACACGTGTAAAAAAATGAAATTAGACCCACTCCTTTCACCGTGCACAAAAATCAACTCCAAATGAATCAGAGACCTTAATATAAATCCAGGTTGCCGTGAACAACCTGGAAGAAAAAATAGGAGGAACTCTACAAGAAATAGGAGTTGGAAAAAATTTTCTGACCAAATCTCCAACAGCCCAGGAAAAACAACAAACACTTAACCAATGGGACCTGATCAGGCTCAAAAGCTCCTGTAAAGACAAACCATTCTCAGAGCCAATGGACCCCCTTCAAATAGGGAGATGATTTTTGCAAGCTACAACTCAGACAGAGGCCTAATTTCCAGAACCTACAGAGAACTCAAAAAAATTAATAACAAAAACCCAAAATGTCCCCTTACAAAATGGGGCACTGATCTCAACAGAGAATTCACAGAGGGGGAAACACAAATGGCCTTGACCCATTTAAGAAAGTACTCAGCATCCTTAAGCATCAGGGAAATGCAAATCAAAACCACAATGAGATACCATCTTACCCCTGTCACAATGGCAATCATAAAGAAAACCAACAACAATCGTTGCTGGTGAGGATGCGGGGAAAAAGGAACCCTCATTCACTGCTGGTGGGATTGCAAACTTGTTCAACAGTTATGGAAAGCAGTGTGGAGACTCCTAGACAGAATGGACAAAGAACTACCAATGGATCCAGCTATCCGTCTACTAGGCATCTTCCAACAAGATGTCACATCTAGATACAGAAAATTTTGTACAACTATATTTATAGCAGCTCAATTCATACTAGCCAAGAATTGGAATCAACCCAAATGCCCATCCATTTGGAATGGACAGCGAAACTGTGGTATATTTATTCGATGGAATTCTACTCAGCTGAAAGGATAAATGACATATCAAAATTTAGGGAAAAAAGTTGTCTGACTTCGAGCAGATCTTACTAAGCGAATACTCAAAAGAACAGAGAATTGAATGCCGCATACTCTCCCTCATATGCAGTCCTTAACCAGGATAACCATTTTCTCTATGCAGACTAGTAGAAAGAAATGAGAGGTTATTAATGAGGTGTAAGGTAAGGGAGGAGGGGAATGTCTTATGCATGAGGCTAAACCAAATTAGTTTCAAAAACATAAAATCCTCATGAGCATACTGTAACCTACAGAGCAAATAGTGGGCGTCAACTGGCAAGAGGGGCCATGAGTAGTAGGGAGAATGTCTAAGCCTGTGAATAATTGAGCAGTCTGACAACCCCAGTTCCAGGCCACCAGTTCCTTCCCTCACTGAGCTATTGACCAAAGTGGCCCATGAGGTTCCAAAAACAAGACAGAATTCTGTCAAGGCTCTTTAATGCCCTCCCCAGGCCTGAGGCAAAACCCTGTTGCTGAAGAAACCATAGAATGTCATCCATCAGCATCGAGAGACCCTTTGAAGTCTGGAATGGTAACCAGCCCCCAGATGGCAGTTAGTGCAGTGCTGGAAGGCACTACACAGGCTGCCAGGGGAAGCTGATCAACGACAGCTGAAGTAAACAGACCACTTGCATGAAACACATTCTGCGGCCATGAGTAGGCTAACCACACCTCCTACTGGGAGAAAACAGCAAACCAAGAAAGGAGCACTTGTGCAATGGAGGAGCCTGGGCCTGGGGGAGACCATCAACAGCTATTAAATTCGGCCAAATATTCCACTCAGTGAGGGAGAACCCTTGATTGGAACTGGGGATTCAGGGCCATATGCCCCTAATCCCCTACTCTTGGGCTCCCAAGAAATGATGCACTATGCGAGTGACTGCTGGGGAAGCTTCTATAAATAGAATCTAGGTAATCCAGAATGGGGTATATTTGTCAACCCATACTGATCTCACTCTCCGATGGAGATTGTGTTTGTATTTTTCAGGATGCAGCGAGAGAGCTGTGGTCCATATAACCCTACCAACCAACCTCAGGCAGAAAGCTGAGATCCTGGCAAGAGATGAGCCACCACAGTCATATCGTGGAGGATCCATATGGAACCCCGCAGAGAATGATGGGATGAACAAGGGACCCACAGCCACAGCCATTCAATCAACAAAGGATAAGACAGTGAATCAGAAACCAATGAATCTCGACACAAAACCCCTAAGCTCACAACATTAAAGCAGCCTTAATACTCACCCACTATGACCCAGGGAACTGAGGTGAAGAGGGGGCGGAAAGGTTGTGAGAACCATTTTGGGGGAGATGATTCAGAGGCATGGCACCTCTCAGTAACAATACACTTGGGTCAGGAGAACTAGGATGATTACTAGGCTATCCATGGTCCCCTACCACGAGGACTGAAACAGACGGCCCACGTAGGAGGATATCCAGCTGATTGGGAATGGGGAGAGGGGGCAATGAGGAATTGGGGATAACAACTCATTGTTAGCCCATTAAACAATGTAACTCATTATCGACAAGAAAAAAATAAAAATAAGTTGAATGTTAACTTATTTAAAAAATTAAATAAGGTTACTGCCAGTAATGCCTATCAAGCCCAAAAAGAATGAGATAGGAGGAGTAATTTCTGCCTTTAGGCTGATTTTCAGATGTGGCATCCATAAAAGGAAAGTGTGGAAGAAGCAAGATTGAACTTCAAATAAAAGTTTGTATCTAAGTCTCTTGGCTAACTCATTGAGGAGCATGAGCCAAGACGACATAGAAGGCATCCACCACTGGAAAGCAAAGGCCAAGCTCTTGTATCTACACCAGTCTAACAAGTGATCACTTGTTAGAACACGTGTGGGAAGAGTGCTGCCTCCCCTCAAACACCATGGAAGACCCTAAAGATGATGCATCTGGAGACTGTTAGCCAATTTGGTACTTGCAAGGAAGCTTGTCCCAGCTCCCAGAAGCAATTGCCAGGAGGAATTACATAGTCACTAGCGATTGTTTCCTCTATGTTGTATTTCTCTCTGGGAATCTGCAAAGCTGTTTGTGAAGAAGAGGGCTTCTTTTGAACCTGTAGTCACCTTTCCCTTATCGAAGGCCTTTCCCTTTCTTCTCCTTTCACACTCAGTGCTTTCTATGAAGCAGTAACTCCTCTGAAATCCTCAATCCACAAACACATTTGGCATAGTAAAGCTAAGATGTTCTCTGTCAATTGTCTGCTCAAAAGTCTTAGTCTATTCTCATTTCTTATTCTAAAAGGAAGTTTAATGTCTGCCCTGGGTTCCAGTATTGATCGTTTAGGTCTGCTATTTGAGACCTCAAGCTCCCTGGAGTGTCTGTGATTCTGGGTTATACTTCTCAGCTTGGGTTTTGACTATGAATTTTTTGTTCACTGCTGTACCCTTTAGTCAATAGAACAGGGCCTAATTCATAATAGAAATTCAATAAGTAAAACCAGTAGAGTGAACAGACAGGAGGCCGAAAGCAAGTCATAGTTTCTCAGAAAGATCCAGTTTTATCTTGCAGTCCTTGGTCATTCATCATATGAAAAGATGCTCAGCATAATTTAAATAAGAAAAATGCAAATTAAACCTGCACTGAGATATCATTTTCAACTATCTGATTGAGAAGGATGAAAATATTTGATTGCATGCAGTGTTGGCTATGTGTGAGCATGTGAATCCATATAACCTCAGAGGGCGACTTGGCGGTGTTTGGCACAGTTCAAATTACATGTTCCTTTTGGTACATAGCAATTCTATGTCTAGGACATACGTTCAAGGATAAATTTGCTCTTATATTATTCTAGTCCTTTCTTTACTGGGCACTTAGGTCCATAAACTTGCTACCTCAGTTTCCCTGCACTCTAAAAGAAATTAGGAAATAGAAATTAGTAAAGGAAAATCGATTTATTTACAGTTTGGCCAGAACTGGGGATAGAAAAGCTCTTAGATTCTCTCCACCTTCCCTATAACAGTGTGGCAGTTTTATAGAAAAAAATCAAACAAAAGCTAGGAAATATACATATGTTTATTTATTTGTGAGATCAGCTATCAGAACAATGAACATCAAATTCCTCCTCATTTGAGCCCAGGATTAGAGTTCCCTTCCCCAGTATTGGATTCCTGGGGAAAATTTTAATTCTTGAAGATATACTGTTTTTAGGGTCCTTATTTTACTTTCGTTCTCAAAGTTTCAGAGTAGCAATTTAATTCTTCTGTCAAATATACTATGTCTTCCCATTACCCAGTGTCAGCTTTCAATGACTTGATTTCTATTCTACTGAAGAAACAGAGGCAATCAAAAGAGAACTTCCATATTCTGCTGGAATTTACATTTGTCCCCAGTAGCTTTCTTGGGACTGTCTGTAAGATCTTCAGTCTTTAAAACAAGCTGACATGTGACACCATTCTTTCCTCTATCTCTTCTCAAAAAAGTTCCCTCTACTGGATGTCCTCAGGCCCTCTTCCCATATCAGACTCTCTTACCACTCCATTGAACATTTCTTTCAAGGTTACTAATCAATTTGAGGTAGCCAGGTCACAAGAACACTTTTTAGATTTTTGGGGGGAGGGGTGTGGCTGGATTCTATCTTCTTTATTTGTTACAGTTAACTTCGCCATGCTCCTTGAAAAGTTTTCTTTGCTTGGCTTGTAGGGTAGTCCAATCCCCTGATTCTTTTCCAATGTCTGTGGCTTCTCCTTGTCAGACTCCTTTCCTGACCCCTCATCATCTTCTTGGCTATCCTAATTGCTGTGCTTTGATATCTTCTTGGTTTATATTCACTTGCACACTAATGCCCAGTTGAAGGGTTTTTAATAATAGATAAACTGATGACTTTAAAATTGTTTATAGTTGATCACAAACTCTAATTTTACAACTAACTGCCTACTTGATGGGTTGATTTTTACAACATAGTATAACTCTGTGCAAGTATGAACTTGTTCAAACACAACTGTTATATTAAGGGACAATAGGGCTATAATGTGAATTTCATGTATGAACAATGATTTTGTCTAAAAATTCATTAGGTGGACTTCTGATAGCATCTGAAATTAAGGTCATAGTGTGGAGTTTTCTGGAAAGCCTTGTAGAATTTCTTCCTATGTTCTCTTCTTCCTATAAGTGCAAGTGAAGGTCAACCCCTTTCAGCATTAGAGTCTGCTGGTTTGCTTTTCTGTTAATTAATGCTGATGGGCTTAATTTTAAGTGGCTAGCTACCAGACCTCTCCACTCTCTACATGATTTTAATAAGTTATCAAGTACAGAACAAATTAAATTCTTATGACTCTTTACTAGATAGCTGTGCCCACCCCCACCTCTTGTTCCAGATACATAATTTATATATATATATATATATATATATATATATATATATATATATATATATATATATATATAATTTTCACAAATGTGACATTTGTTCATTTTATGTCTGGAAGCCCAACTCTTACTGAGAGGACCTGAACATCTTGTAATATAATTCTTGCTTTTGTTTTTCAGCAGTAAGTTTAAACAAATGTAGAAAAGAAATTTCTTTGTTATAAATGTCTTCTAATGCACCTGAATTGGTGTGCTACTCTCTTCTATTCATAGTTACTTATTATGTTCTTTTTTGCTTATTTTCCAAGTATACACACAAATATACATAAACACTTAGAATGGCAGGGGCAAAGAAACTTTTACACTTAAAGTTTGGAGTCTTAGAACCCATCTAAGGTTGTTGGTCATTGAACTGGAATCCTCTATGGGCTCATGAACCAACCACAGCTGAAATAAAAAATTTGGATCCACACTATTTATATCATAGTTGGAGAAACTGGGTAGTAATATGGTTAATCATCATAGTTCTGCTACATTATGATAGATCAATGGAGATTTAATGATGGCAATGCCCTACTTATGGTAACATGCATATATATATCTATATAAATATATATATATATATATTTAATTATTAATTATATCTATATAAAAAATATCTATATAAAAGCATTTTAGCATGTATGTGTATGTTTGACCCTTTTAGTTACTCAAATATTCAAATATGTTAGGATAAGGAATTTTCACTTTCTCTTTTTGCTGAAGATTTTAATATTTCAACCTGATAAGGGAATTTAAACAAACCCAAGAAGTAGATTCTGGGAAATGCTTTAGTATTTATCAAGTTACTAACCACTCCCAGAAGAGAGATAACCAGGGCTTTGATTTACTACAGCTTGAACAAACTTTTATGATTGAACAAAAAGCATTACTTACAAGGTTTGGGTTGGGGCATGAGGGGTTCTGACTCTGTCAGAATTGTGAGCTTTCTTCTGCTATAATCTGTGGGGCAAAGATTGCATTGGATGATTATGTTCCTCAAGCTCTCTTATGTAATGTTGTGCATTGTAAACCATTTTAACAAGATTCCTAGAAGCAGAACCTTGAAATGCATGTACTGGATTTATGCTAATGTGATTGAGTTCTCATTTTAATAACACTTTAAGTTTTTTGTTTTATTTTGTTGTCTATGCTAATTAGTTAGTATAAATTAGAAAAAGCAATCAAAGGGTTACATTTCTCATGCTTATTTTATTTTTTGAATATTGTTTTATTTGCTTAAAATAGTATTGCACTTTGGTCAGAATATAATATATAATATTATAATTATAACATATAATAATAATATATTATTATATGTAGTATAATATATAAGTATAATATATAATACATATAATATATAAATATATAGAATATAATATATTATATATAATAAATATATCTTGAAAATAATAAATATATAAATGTTAAAAATTAAGCATTTAATATGAAAATTGAGAAAAGGGAGAATCAGAAAAATTAAATTTGGGTTAGGTTTTAAAGCTGGGCTTATCTTGGACACTGTTGCTCTTAATGCAGATTCCATGTTCCACTTTATCCTGCCATTTGCTTAATGCAGAAAGAGTACTGCTGGATTGAGACTCAGGAAGCCAGGCTTCTCAGAAGTGCAGCTCTGCTATTTCTTCACTGTGAGATCTTGAGGAAGTTCTTTATCCTCTCAAAACGTTGGTTTTCCCATTTGTAAAATGAAAATATAAAAATGAGTGCAGAGAGGTCCCTGCAGAGAAATGGAGGGTGCATGTAGTAAGACCTCTCTGTGTCTAGAATCAGTCTATCATTGTGGTGTGAACACTCCAAACACTCTTATAACTATTTTCATTATATTGTGCAATAGAAGAACAGCCATGTGGGGTGCAGATGTTTCTTTGATATGGTCATATCGTTTTGTTGGCAATATACTAGGAAATGAGCTAGATGCTTTACTTTTAGGTTTTAAAGAACCTCCATAATTTATATCCCCACTAACAGTATATTAAAGTCCCCCATTTTCTGTGTCTTTGGCAGCATGTTTTTTTTTTTGTCTTTTTGCTATTGGTCATTCTAATTGGAATGAAGTGATACCACATCTTTCATTTAAATATGTAAATAATTGGGATTTGATTTTAATGAATGATGAGAGATACAAGGCTCTAATTTTATTTTTATGCATGCAAATATCACTTTTCTGGCACCATTTATTTCTGTGACTGTCATTTCTTCATTTTATTTTCTTGGCGTCTTTGCTGAGAATCAGTTTGCTCAAGATGCATGGATTTATTTCTTAGTTGTTGTGGTAGTTTGACTGAATGTCCCCCAATAGATTCAAAAGTAAATTAAAAATTTGTCTTCAGCCTCCTGGCCGGAGGAGGTGTCACCTTGGCCTGGCCTCTTAGGGTATTTCTAAGGTGGATGTAAAATTCCAATGATACAAATGTAAGGAGCAGTCCTGCTGTTTTGTTAGTTGGAGTTGGAGTGTGCTGGCTGGAGATGATGGGTTTCTCTCTCTGCTTGGATCTCTGAAAGGGGGCCAACCTTTTTCTTCATTATTGAACTTTCCCTGGGTCTGTTACTTTAATAAATACTTTCCTCTCCAAACTGTGTGCCTGGTTCAGAGATTCATCCCATTGGTGTGTGGCTGACTATGACAGTTGTATATTATATTATATTCATTGAGTTCTTTTGCTTTATGTGTCTGGTTTTTTAGTATTTTTATTGCAAACAGTATGCTATTTTTATTTCTATAGCTCTGTGGTATATTTTGAAGTTAAGTAGTATTACGCGTACAGCTTTGGCTATTTGCAGACTTTTGTGGTTCTAGACATTTTGAAATATTTTGTTACACTTGTAATAGTTACTTTGCTAAGTTCTCATGATACAGAAGTGAACAGTCCATACACTTGTCAGTTATTTGGAGTTTGTTGAGGAATGCATGATTTTAAAGTTGGTTGCAATGTTCAGTGACATATGATTTTACAACATAAATATAAACACATGAGACAAACACCTAACACAGAACTCAGAAAATCCTTGAAGGGAAATCACTTCTAAAGGTGAGGTCTGAGGAAGAGTAAAGTAAGCATTGCAGCCTGAAGACATGCAGGGGCTTAACAAGTTATGGCAGACTGGGCAACAAACACCTATTTCTCATTCTTCTAGATGCTGGAATGTCCAAGATCAAGGCAGATTTACTGTCTAGTAAAGACAGTTGTTCTTCTGGTTTAGAGATAGACAGTTTATTATTATTTACTTATTTATTTAATTTTATTTTTGGTTTTTCAAGGTAGGGTCACACTGTAGCTCAGGCTGACCTGAAATTCACTATGTAGTCTCAGGGCAGCCTTGAACTCATGACTATCCTCTTACCTCTGTCTCTCAAGTGCTGGAATTAAAGGCATGTGCCATCATGCCTGGCCAGATAGATACTTTTAAATATTTATTTATTTAGGGAGAGAGAGAAAGAGAAAGAGAATCTATTTACAAGCAGGGAAGACTGAGAGAAGAGAAATAAACAGAAAGGGAGAGAAAGAGAATGGGTGCTACATGGCCTCTAGCTGCTGCACATGAACTCCAGATACATGTGCCACTTTGTGCATCTGGCTTTATCTGGGTACTGGGAAACCAAACCTGGGTCATAAGGCTTTGCAGACAAGTGCCTTTACTGCTGAGCCATCTCTCCTGCTTCATAGTCACTTTCTTTTTGTATCTTCATGATCAATCACTTATTTCCTCTCTTATATAAAAGCACTAATCCTTTTAATATTTAATATTAAAATTGAGAAAAAATAGACTCTACCCTTATGACCTAATGACCTTCCAAAGTCTCCCACTACAAAATACTATAACAATGGAGATTGGGATTTCAGTGTGTGAATTTGGGTGGGTGAGGGCCACAGACATTCAATCAAAGCAACTCCTATTTTACAGCTGAGGAAAATTTAGCTCCTAGAGCATAAATGATAATGTAAGTAGGGAAGCTAGTCAGTGTGGAATGCTAGTCTTTTTGAATCCAGATGACTTGTTCTCGCAATTGTCTGACATTAGTTACTTTCTCATGCTGGGTCAAAATATCTGGAAAGATCAGTTTCCAGGAGGAAGGGCTAATCTCAGTTTAAAATTTGAGGTTACAGTCCATCATGATGGGAAAAACATGGTGGCAGGAGCTTGAGGTCAAGCAATGACAGCTGGTATCTAGCTTTCTCCTCCTTATCCTCCTCTTCCTCCTCCTCCTCCCCATCCTCTTCTACCTCCTCTTCTTCCTCCTCCTTCTTCCTTCCAGGACCCCAGCTAATGGAATGGTGCCACTCACAGTTAAGGTGGCTTTTCTCTTCTTAATAAACCTAAAGTATATGCTCATAGGCATCCCCAGAGGCTCATTCAACTGATCCCAGGTCCACAGCTACTGTGGAACTTTTCTCATTGAGTAGAGAATAAGTTATTAAGAAGGCTTTATTTTTTTTTCTTTTTCTAATTTTTTTTCTTTATTTGCAAGCAGAGAGCTAGAGAGAAGAGAGTCAGACAGAGAGAATGGGCAAGCACTGAATCATCTCTCCAGTCATCTTTTTTTTTCTAATTAGGAGTTACAGTGGATGCTGACATCCTAAGATGTAGCTTTTCCTAATTATCAAGAAAATATATTGTTACTATTGTTTCTTGAAACTGTCTTATCTTTTCAAACCTTCCTCCAACATAAACCAGTCAAGCCACCACTATTGCCAGGCAGGTAAAATGATCAGCTCCTGACTCAGTGTACGGGTGGAGCTTTATAATTGTGCAGCAAGATAGGTCTCTAGAACTAAGTGCTTATACATCTATTGAAACACCACTGCCCCACAATTATAGCACAGATCCAGGAAGCAAAAGAAAAGCAGCACAAGTCAGGAAGCTGAGCAGCAAGTCAGGTAAGCCTGAATTGACATGAAATGTATGGTTCTTCACCTTTGAAATAGCACCTCAAGGTTGCCTGCAAAGCTTAGCCTCCTATCAGAAGCCCCAAATGACCCAGGCATGGGTCTTTAGGTTGATTTTTCCCAACCCTGCTTTCTTATGGGAGAATCTCTCCCTACTCTCCCCTCTTTCCTTATCTTAATCTAATGAAAATCCCCCCTAAACCTTAAAAATAATTAAAATAAACTACTCTAAGGAGTTAAGGAGCATATCATTGACTCCTGGATAGACAACTCATTTACATGATAAGGGCTTGCCCCCAAGGAGTAAGATGCTGAAGACAAGGGTATTAGAATAAGTGAATGAATGACTGTTGGAAGGAGAGCAGAGCCTGAAAAGGAGAAGATTGAATAAATTTTCATGATGTAGCTAAAAGAAAGACATACTGATTCTCTATTCATCATATAAATATAATGACTTTCATCATTCCTTCATGTTATTTTGTGGTAGAAATTTGGTATTTTCTAAATGGAGCACTTGAGCTCTGTCCGTGGTGCTGACATGACTTGCCTAAATTTGACTTCTAGCCTGAATTCTATTCCAGTTTATCAAACTTGTGAATATTAGAGGTTTAAGAAATCAACAAATAGCTAATGGTAGACTCTATGGGCTATAATTTAAAATATTTAACAGCTTTAAAAAGAACATTGTTTATTTTTGCATGCATTTTTCCCATCAGATGAAATATTTTTAGGTGATTGCTTGATACTAGATCCCACCAAGAATTTACCATCTTGCTACAGTGAGTATAATTACAAATGTTGGAGTATAATTACAAATGTTTTAGCCAGAGAAGACATTCAGAGACATGGATTATCAGATTTCATCCAACTTTCTTTAATGGGAAACATCACATTTTATTTCCTAGAGAAGAGGTTGAAGATAAAAATGATCCTAGGAGGTTCAAGTAACACTATGAGATTCAAGGAAAACTTGTCAAGCTTTCTACTTAAGACTCCCATAGAGGGGGGCAGAGCAAGATGGTGGACAAGTAACAGCTTTGCCAGGACTCTCTCCATAAAGGTTTGATTTTCCAGCTGGGATCCAAACTTTGGACACTGGCCAGACCTGAGCCCGGGGCCTCTCTCATCCCCCCCAGCTCCCGTGCCAGCACAGACGGGGTTCCGCAGTGGCTCTCTGCTCCGCAGAGGAGCAGAGAGCCAAACCCTCCCCCACCCCAAACTCCCGCCATTGTACCCTCGTGGCAGGTTCCTAGCACATGACACCGATTGAGTGGCTTCCCTCATGGGGCTCCCCTCCCTCCAGCACCAAATCCTCAGATGCTATTCTCTCCATGATCCCCCAACATACACAGGCAGAGGCAATCATTGGGCAACCTGACCTAGCTTGGTTCCAGGGCCAGACCTCAGGCAGTTACCTGGGAACTTTGGCAGAGGTGGTTCAGATGGGTACCTTCCAGGAGGGCATGGGTTGTCTCTCCATGGAGGTGTGATTTTCCAGCTGGGATCCAGGTCCTGAATCACAGCCGGACCAGAACCCAAGCCCAGCCTCTCCCCAGCTTTGGGACCACCACAGGGTTCCCCAGAGGCTCTCTGCTCTGCAGGGGAACACAAAGCTGAACCCTTCCCCACCACAAGCTCCTGCCATTGTCTTCTCCCATTGGTTCCAAGCCTCTGCAACTGATTCAGCAGCTTCTCCTCAAGGGGGAACCCTCCCTTGAGTACCCGATCCGCAGGCGCATCGCTCTCCACGACAACCCACATACACAGGCAGACGCCATCATTGGGCAACCGGACCTAGCTTGGTTCTGGGGCCAGACCTCAGGCAGTTACTGGGGAACCTCGGCAGAGGCCAGTTCAGATGGGTACCTGCAAGGAGGGCACAGGCAATCTCCACGAGTACCAGGGATCACGTGCCACTGCCAGGAAGTAAAGTGGGCTGAATAGCACTCCCCAGGGTGCCTGAGTCCCATTATCGTACCTAGACATGGGCAGAAACTAAAGGAAAAAACCCACAGAAAAAGAAGGAACTCCCCAACCCAGGGCCCCTAGTCCCTTTATGGAACAGGAAAGTAGCAAGGAAGTAGAGGCAGCACATATACAATCGCAAAGAGAGAATAATATGACTCCTGATCACAACTGCAATGCAAACATGAAACAGTTAATGGCTGATATGGAAATTATGAGAAAAGACATGAATGAGATGAAGCTATCTAACTCAAGCATAGACTCCAGACTGAATTTAATCTGAATGAATTCAGAAACACATTAAGTGAATTGAAGATGAACCAACTTCGGGAAGAGCTAGAAAATCAATTGATTAAATTTGATGAGGACTTCAGGAAACTTAAAAATGATTATCAGGAATCCCAAGCAAAAACAAAAATAGATTGGAAATTAGATCTCACCAAAGAATTGGAGACTATAAACAAAATTATAGCAGAAACCAATAGTGAAAAGGAGATGTTAAAAACCTCCCTTGAATCAATCAGTCCCAGAGTTGACAATCTTGAGGACAGACTATCAGACCTTGAGGACAAGTCAGAAGGAATTAATAAGTATGTCATAGGTTTCAATAAATTCAAGAAATCAAGTGAGCAAAATTTGAGAGATCGATGGGATATCATAAAGAGGACCAATATTAGAATCATGGGGATGCCAGAGAGAGAGAAGAAACCCAGGCTAAGGGCATAGGAAATATCTTCAACAGAATTATTCAAGAAAACTTTCCCTATTTAACAAGAGAAAGCCCACTCAACTTTCAAGGGGCCCAGAGGACTCTAAACAGACAGGACATGAAGAGGAACTCTCCAAGACACACTTAATTAAGATGCCTAACATAGAAAGCAAAGAGAAAATACTCAAAGCTGCTAGAGAAAAGCAAACCGTAACTTATAAAGGAAAAAACCATCAGACTTACCTTAGACTTCTCATTATAAACCATGAAAGCCAGAAGGCCTTGGAATAATGCTTTTCAGGGCCTAAAGAAGTATGTCTTTCAACCTAGACTACTGTACCCAGCAAAGATATCCCTCATGATAGATGGAGAAGTGAAAGTGTTCCATGAAGTAAACCAGCTCTATGACTATTTGAAAACAAAGCCAAAATTGCAGAAGATCTTGCAAGAGACATCCCAAACAGAAGAAACAAGAGATCTACTTCAGAAGAGGACCAGAGATCAGACACGACAATCACATTCAGTGCACTAAGAACAGCAGCACAGACAACAACAACCATTAACTCTTCAACATGGCAGGGCATAAAGCAAACCTCACAGTTATATCACTGAATATAAATGGACTTAACTCCCCTACAAAAAGACACAGACTTGCAGGGTGGATCAGAAAAATGGACCCTTCCATTGGCTGCCTTCAGGAAACACATTTTACTTCTAAAGACAGCAATCTTCTTAGAGTAAAAGGATGGAAAACAGTTTATCAAGTATGTGGAAGTAAAAAGAAAGCAAGTGTTGCTGAATTACTCTCTGACAAAATAGACTTTACACCAAAATGAATTAAAAAGGATAATGATGGTCACTTCTTACTCATCAAAGGAATGATCCAGCAGGAGATACCACCATCATTAACATATATGCACCAAATTTGGTTGCAACACAGTTCATAAAGGAAACTCTACTCAAAAATATAGCAGAAATTGACTCTAATTCCATCATAGTAGGAGACTTTAATACACCTCTATCAGCTCTAGACAGATCAACTAAACAGAAGATCAGCAGGGACATAACGGAGCATAATGACACCATTGACCAGCTGGGGATAACAGATATTTACAGAACGTTCTACTCCAAAAACACAGAATACACATTCTTCTCAGAAGCGCATGGGACTTTTTCAAAAATTGATCACATCTTAGGTCACAAATCTTCCCTAAACAAATTCAGGAAGATTGATGTAGTTCCTTGCATCATATCAGACCATAGTGCATTAAAGGTAGAAAGTTAACAATAGAACAGATCCAGAAAATACACAAAGTACTGGCGCCTGAATAATTCGCTCCTAAAAAATGATTGGGTCATCCAAGAAATAAAACAGGAAATTCAGAATTTCCTAGTAATAAATGATAACACATCTTATCAGAACTTTTGTGACACAATGAAGGCAGTCCTGAGGGGAAAGTTCATTGCGCTAAATGCCTTCATGTCAAACACAGAGAGATCTCAAATCAATTGCCTAACCACCCACGTAAGATCATTGGAACAGGCAGAAAAAGGTAACCCGATGAGCGCAAGACAAAAGGAAAGATTGAAAATCAGAGCTGAGATTAATGAATTGGAAATAAAGAAAACAATTAAAAATAGATAAATCAAAGAGTTGGTTCTTTGAAAAAGTTAATAAGATCGACAACCCCCTGGCCAACCTAATCAAATGAAGAAATGAGAAAGCCCAAATCAACAAAATCAGAAAGGACAATGGTGAGATCACAACAGATCCTGAAGACATTGGAAGAATCATCCGGTCATACTTCTAAAACCTCTACTCCACAAAATTAGAGAACGTGGAAGAAATGGATAAGTTTTTGGACACCTACCAACTGCCAAAGCTTAACCCAGAGCAGATAAAAGCACTAAATAAACCTATCACATCCGCTGAGATTGAAGATGTAATCAAAACCCTTCCCAAAAGGAAAAGCCCAGGACCAGATGGTTTCACAGCTGAATTCTACCAAGCCTTCATCACAGAGCTGAAACCACTCTTTCTGAAGCTTGTTAGAAGCATAGAAAAAGAGGGAAGGCTTCCAAACACCATCTATGAAGCTATCATTGCCCTAATCCCCAAACAAGGCAAGGATACAAAAAGAAAAGAGAACTATAGACCTATATCTCTGATGAACTTAGATGCAAAAATCCTGAACAAAGTCCTAACAAACAGGATACAATGCTACATCAAAAATATTATCCACCCTGATCAAGTTGGCTTTATCCCAGAGATGCAGGGTTGGTTCAACATAAGCAAGTCGATAAATGTAATACATCACATTAAAAGGCTCAAACACAAAAACCACATGGTTATCTCAATAGATGCAGAGAAGGCTTTGGACAAAATTCAACACCTCTTCATGTTCAAACTCTTGATTGAATAGGCATAGATGGCCTATTCCTCAACTTAATAAAGATAATTTACAAAACTCCTAAAGTACAGATCATTTGCAATGGGGAATGTATCAAGGAGTTCCCACTGAATTCAGGAACAAGACAAGGCTGCCCACTCTCACCACTGCTCTTTAACATAGTACTTGAATATCTAGTTCAAGTGATAAAACAAGAGAAGGACATAAAAGGAATACAAATTGGAAAGGGAGAAATTAAACTATCCCTCTTTGCTGATGACATGATCCTCTATATATCAGACCCAAAGAATAGTATCAGTAACCTCTTGAAGGTGATTAATGCCTTCAGCAATGTGGCAGGATACAAAATTAACACACAAAAATCAGTAGCCTTTCTTTATGCAGAAGACAAGCAAACAGGAAAAGACATCAGAGAGACTGTCCCATTTTCTATAGCCTCAAAGAAAATCAATACCCTGGAATATCACTCAGCATGGTTGTAAAGGACTTATATTAGGAAAATATTGAAACACTCAAGAAGGACATAGAGGAGGACGTGAGAAGATGGAAAGATATTGCATGCTGATGGTTAGGGAGAATCAATATAGTAAAAATGGAAATTCTGCCAAAAGTGATTTACAGATTCAGTGCTGTGCCAATAAAAATCCCAACCTCTTTCTTCACAGACATAGAAAAAATAATCTCTAGATTTATTTGGAAGGGCCAAAGACCTTGGATAGCTAAAACTATTCTAAGTTAAATATCCTACTCAGGAGGTATCACCATGCCTGACTTCGAAACATACTACAAAGCCATAGTAATGAAAACAGTATGGTACTGGCATAAAAACAGAAAGACAGATCAATGGAACAGAATTGAAGACCCAGCTTTAAATGGAAGTAACTTCAGTTATTTGGTCTCTGACAAGGGGGCCAACAATGTATGCTGGGCCAAAGATAGCATCTTCAACAAATGGTGCTGGAGGAATTGAATAAACACGTGCAAAAAAATGAAAATTGACCCACTCCTTTCACCATGCCCAAAAATCAACTCCAAATGGTCAGAGACCTTAATATAAACCAGTTCACTGTGAACACCCTGGAGGAAAAAATAGGAGGAACTCTACATGAAATAGGAGTTGGAAAAAATTTCCTGAGCAAATCTAGAACAGTGCAGGAAATATGACAAACACTTAACCAATGGGACCTGATCAGGCACAGAAGCTTCTGTACAGACAAACAAACCATACTCAGAGCCAATAGACCCCCTTTCAATTGGGAAATGATTTTCACCAGCTACAACTCAGACAGAGGCCTGATTTCCAAAACCTACAGGGAACTCAAAAAAATTAATAACAAAAACCCAAAATGCCCCCTCACAAAATGGGGTACTGATCTCAACAGAGATTCACGAAGGAGGAAACACAAATGGCCTTGACTCATCTAAGAAAGTGCTCAGCATCCTTAAGCATCAGGGAAATGCAAATCAAAACCACAATGAGATAACATCTTACCCCTGTCAGAATGGCAATCATAAATAAAAATCAACAACAATCGTTGCTGGCGAGGATGTGGGGGAAAAGGAACCCTCATTCACTGCTGGTGGGATTGCAAACTTGTTCAACCACTATGGAAAGCAGTGTGGAGACTCCTGAACACAATAGACATAGAAGTACCAATGGACCCAGCTATCCCTCTACTAGGCATCTACCCACAAGATGTCACATCTCGACACAGAAACATTTGTACAACTATATTTATAGCAGCTCTATTTATAATAGCCAAGAATTGGAATCAGCCCAAATGCCCATACATGGAGGAATGGACAGAGAAACTGTGGTATATTTACACGATAAAATTTTACTCAGCTGAAAGGAAAAATGAAATATCGAAATTTAGGAAAAATGGTCTGACTTTGAGCAGATCTTACTAAGCGATCACTCGAAAGAACAGAGAATCGAATGCCACATATTCTTCCTCATATGTGGTCCTTAACCAGGATAACCGTTTTTTTTATGCAGACTAGTAAGTAGAAAGAAGTGAGACGTTTTGAATGAGAGGTAAGGGATGGGGGGAGGGGAAGGGTATAAGCATGAGGATAAACCCTATTAGATTCAAAACTATAAAATCCTTACGAGCATAATGTAAACTATTGAGAAAGTAGTGAGCGTCGCCTGGCAAGATGGGCCATGAGTAGTAGGGGAGAGAGTGTAAGCCTATGAATACTTTGATCAGCCTGACAACCCCTGGTTCCAACCACTGGTTCCTTCCCTCACTGAGCTGTTGACCAAAGC
>PVHP010035800.1:0-18288 GCA_004024765.1 Zapus hudsonius
CCAGTGGAGGGGGGAGGGGAGGGCAGCGGGGAATTGGGGATAACAACTCATTGTTTGCCCACTAAATGTTGTAACTCATTATGGACAATAAATTAATAAAAAAAAAAAAGAAAGAAAAAAAAATAAAATAAAACATAGTACCAGGTGGGCTACCAACTTGTTAATCCAGGGGGAATAGAGCTGACTTTGAAATGCAGGAGACTTCCTTCATCATTCAGACCCCTTACTTCAAGAGTCCACATTCTTCCTGCTGTCCCAATGCAAACCACCTGAACCAATCTCAATGGTTGTGATCTCTCAAACTATTGCAGCTGAACAGACAACAGTTTTGGCCGGGAGATTTCATTTTTCTATGCCATTTCCATCTGCTCACACCAGTCCATTTCCTTGCAAACAATCCTACACAAGTTCTCAGGACACAGGCAGAACATATCAAGCCCCTTACACAAACTGCTTCTGGCACAGTCTCCACAAACCTCTTTCTCATCCTTGAAAAGCAAACTTCAGAGTCCATAGACCTCACTGCATTCAGGTCTCTCAATTCTGACCAGAATGGTCCATCAAGCTGTACTCACAGCACTGCAAAGTGTCTCTTAGGCCAAGGTTTCAAGTCCTTCCACATTTCTCCTGCAAATCAGTTCCAGAAGACCAAAAGCCACAGAATCTGGGTTCTAGCAGTAAAGACTGATCCCACTCTCTGGTACCAACACTATTGCAGTGAGCTTCCTCATTGCTGCAACAAGGAACACAGCCAAAGGCCGCTTGTGGAGGAACGGGTTTATCTTTGCTTACAGATTCAAGGGGTAGCACCATCATGGCAGGGACAATGATGGATATTACCTCTGTAGAGCACTGCAAACAGCCACAGGAAGGTGTGCCAAGCACTCACAAGGGGAAGCTGGCTATAACGCCATAAGTCCACCCCCAACAACACAGCTCCAACAAGGTATAATACCCACACTGCCATCAGCTGGGGATCTGGCATTCAGAACACATTCATATGTCAGGGACACCTGGATCAAACCATGGGAGTGGGCTTGTCATGTGATTTGTAAAAGGAACATCAGACATTGGCAAAGGCATCAGACTGAGTGTCTGGGAACACCAATGATCAAGTGACTTTCTCCACAGAACTGGAGCTGTCCTCATCCTCTCCAATGTGACATGTCCATCCACCAACGTTGTTTATATGGGAATTCTCTAGGCCTGAAGGCCTGGCCAAGACAACATGAGGTGGAGGACTGTGCTGCCCAGTGGCTAGAGGCCAGGGTCAGTACAGTGCACCAAGCCCAAGTGCACTAATATGATGGCATTGAAGGAAATGGGATCTGTGCACCCAGAACTCTGCCTTCACTCACATGTTCTATGTCCACCTTGCATCAACACAACCCTGCCCACGACTCCTAGCACATTACTGGGGAGAAGTGGTGCTACACCCACAACTTCCTTGGATGTAAATGTGGAAGGGTGAGGCGTGGCTCATCCAGCATGTCAGCCTACAGTTTGCACTGGGTCCTCAACAGAATTTCAATACAATTATTAGAGCCTGTCTTTGTGGGTTGGGGCTTTGGTGACCCCCACTTTTAGGCTCTATCTTGACAAAGAAAGTACCTGTCCCTCTTAGATCAACAACCTCTGAAATTGACTTCTAGGCAGAGACCCCCAGAGTTGGAGGTGGGGGATACACTCATTACTGCAACTGGTGATAATTTTGCCAGACTGAGGATAGGGGAAGTCTATTCCATTCCTTGTACTTAGTCAGATTTGCAAGCTATGGAGAGTTTGCCAGTTACCTAGGTATGGGTGATGATTTAATGTTAACACAGATGTGCTATAAGAAATCAGAAGCAAGAAATTATAAATGCCTTTAGAAACCTTATAACATGGGTATAAGTCACCACCTACATACAGCACTAAAAGATTTTTCTTTAAACCAGCTGTTGCACATAGCTATTTCCTAACAACAAAACTTTGTTGCAAATCTAATAACTATCTCTATCCTGAATTTGTAATATGCCAAATTACAAGGTGGACTACCAACTGGTTCACAAGGGGGAATAAAGCTGACTTCAAAGAGCAGAAAAACTCCTTCAGAATTCAGACTCCTTAGTTCTAATAATCCACATTCTTACAGCTGTCCAAATATAGATCTGATTGCCCAACCTCAACAGTGTAATCTCTCAAACATCTGCAGCTGAATGCACAACAGTTTTGGCACAAAGACTCTATTTCTTTCTGTACCATTGTCCATCTGCGCATGCCAGTACATGTCTACAAATTGTAAACCTGCACAAGATCTCAAGATACAGGCAGGCAGCGGAACATGATGGCGGACGAGTAGAAGACACTCCAGAACTCTCTCTGTAACAGTTTGATTTTCCAGATGGGATCCAATCCCCGGACCCCAGCCGGCCCTTAAACCAAGCCCACCCTCTCCCCAGCACCGGCACCCAGACAGGGTTCCTCAGCGGCTTTCTGCTCCTCAAAGGAACAGAGAGCCACCCTTCCCCCAACCCCAGCTCCTGCCATCGCCATTGTCTCCTCACAGGCACTTTCTAAGCCCAGCCAGCTGAGCACCTCTCCCTCCTGTGCCCCCATCATTCCAGCTCCCAATTCATGGGCAAATACTCTCTCCAACCCCCCCCACAGGCACATGTTCCTCTAGGGAAAACTGATCTAGTGCGTTTCTAGAAGCCCACTCAGGACTGCAACTGCGGGTGGGGCCAGGGCTCTCGCAGATACCTGGGAACCGCTGCCACTGCTGGGAGGGCAGAGACCAGTTCAGGCATTCTCCCGAGGGTCTAATCTCTCGTTCGGCTCACAGCTATTCCAAGCCACTGCTCACCCAGCCCCCATGGGTGAACAGGGAGTTGATGCGCGCTGTAACTCCCTAACTAACACACAGACCCAGAGCTGGCGACCCAACATGTTCGACGGATCCCCAAAGAAGGCGACTGATCCCCAAAGAAGGCAGACAGACATTCAGCAAACCGCAGCTGGCATCCGCCTTCTACAGTCTGAGCAGCTGGATCTCTGGAATACGCAGGGAATGTGAGTCTCCCTTCACACAAGGGACATAGGCACCAGGAGGGTATCAGGGGTCTGGCCTCCACACTTTGAGGGCTGGCACTCTTTTTTCTTTACTTTCTTTTCAGTCCATGCCATCGGGAGGGACTTTTCTACAGCTAAGAAGCAACTGATATCTCTTGGCTGAGGCTACTCTTCAGCAGAGACGGAAGGCTCTTAGCTGCCGAGCTGACCCCGACTGCCCATCCGGGTGTTGACTGTGACGACTCTATCTTAATCTCTATCTTGATTACACCTGGCAACGTATTGGCCACTTAAATCCCATTAGGGGGGCCACCAGTATTCTGAAGTTTGCGGACAGGCTTGCGTCTGAGCTTTTGGGGAATCCCCCTTATTGCTGGTCGATAAGGGAACGTTGCCCACTGGCTTTGGCGTTTCATATCTTATCTATCATGGGAAACTCCTCTACCCATCAGAAGAATTCTCCAGTGAAGGAGTTAAAGGCACTTCTTAAGTCAGTTGGACTTGGCCTTTCCAAAAGACAGGCTGCTTCCTTCTGGGAGGAAGTGCTATCTGTAGCTCCCTGGACGATTGCTAGTAACTTCCATGATGCAGAAATTTGGACCAGTGTAGCATATCTAGTCAGAAACAAGGAGATCCAGGAAGGAAAGCCCCCTTCCCCTTCCTTTCTCCCAATAATAGCAGCTATTAGGCAATGTCTAACTCCTTCTAAAATAGAAGCTGATCTTAAACTACAAAATGAGGTTAATTCTGATGAGAAAAGCTCTAAGGATAACCTAATGACAGACCTTAGCTACCTAAAACAGGCTATAGAGGAAATTTGGCAAAAATTCTTAGGTCCTGGAGCTCAATTTCCAGCCTCACAGACTTCCTTGCAGCTGCAGTCTGACACCTCAGGCAGAGCCCCCAGCCTTTCGGACCAAAGCGCTGATGTTAACTCTTCAGTGCCTAGATCAGACGAAAGTGCTGATGTTAACCCTTTAGCGCCCAGATCTATTTATCCACCTTTGCCACCATATATTCCCACAGTACCCTAGGAACCAATAATTCCAAAAATTAAACAGGTCAACTCCCCAGACAGAAGCGCTGATAACTCTCCCGTGCCCAAAAATATGCCCATGGTGCCGGAGAAGCCTAAAATCAAACTTGCGCCTTCCCCCACCCTCCCTGAGGCGCTATCTGGACGCGGGCTGGCTGGGAGCAGAGGCTGCACCCTCACTCCCCGCACCCTGCCTGGACAAGCTGCAGCTCCTGCTTCTGGAGCCCCTGGCCACGCCCTGCCCTCTCGGGCTGTGGTGTCTCAGCAGCTTTGGGTCAAGCACCCTCCAGCCAGGGTACACGGGCAAACAGCTAAAAAACCCCAAAAATTTACTTTCAAAATAGCAAATGCTCTCAATATAAAAAACTGTATGCTCTCCATTTGGCCCTTCAGGAAAAAATTAGCCATTTTAACCTCTTTTCCAATAGCATTTATGCTATCAGTCTGGCCTCCACGTTCTGAGGGGGGATAACTTTTACTATACAGCCCTGGACGTCTCCAGGGTCCAGCCTCTACAAGGCAAATCCTTTCCCTTACTGCTTGTTTACAAAAACAAATGGATGGGATAATACCCCTAGAAAGTGTTTTACTTATAAGTCTATGTTAAGAATCAGATTGTTCAATATTTAGTGATACTTATCAATGGCTTTGCTCATTTGGCATTCTTGGAAAAAAAAGGATCTACTCCAGAATTTTCATTAAAGCTCTAATTATAAATTTTTATACTAGATATAATAATTTCAAAGGTATTTGCTAGGTCTATTTTATTAAGAAAATTAATTTTCATTTCTGTCAAAAAGACTGATCACAATACTTTAAAAAGTGACCACAAAAAGTCAGTTTTAACTATTAAATCACCCTCTTTCGTAAAGTGAGAGATGTTAAACTTACAAATGCCAAGACCACAGGCTCAAATTTAGGACAAATTAAAACAAGCTATATTTGTGTATACAAGAGCTGACCAGTGGCTCTTTTAACTAATTAACAGGACTTAAGAGGTAAAATATGATAGTTCACTATAAATCCTATGTGAGTTAACGTAACTAGATAACTTCTTCAAAGTACAAGTAACTTTTAAGCCATGCTTGTTCATTATCTTACAGCTATATTGCTTTGCCTGTTTCCCAGGACAAAGCTCCTCCCTGCTAGAAATAATCTTCTAGGTCTTTATCTTATCTTCAAGGACTTTTCTCACAGGTTCTTTGAAATCCTTCAGCTGTTACACAGGAAAAGTTTAGCTTCCTTGAAGTTAACTCTTTCAGCAGCCTTACTAATTTCAGTTTTATTCCTTCTCACAGCTGCCCAAGGTGACACATATGCTGTTATTAAAATTAACTATTAATGTATATCATCTGCTTTATCCATACAGGTCAAAAATTCTCCTCTCAGTGGGGTTTTCTCTCTGCTGATCTCCACTGATCTTCTTCCTTTACCACCCACTCAAATGCCTCAAACTGTTTCTTTTACAGTCCCCTTCCAGTCCCTTGCTGACTGCTGTTACTATGAACATCACTCTTAAATACCTTGTCTCCATAAAAAATTATTCTCCACCCAGGTTTTTCGATATCCAGTTTTTTAGCCAAAGGATGGGTATCACCTTTGTTTGTTTAATTCCAGGTCCACTGATGTCAGATGCCTCTCCAGTGTTTCTCTTACAGAGACCACCTGCATCACATCAGGGCTCCAGCCTTGCTATGGTGTGAAGGACATTCCAGCCTGTGTGTGAATTCCTCCACCCTTACTTATTGCTCTTTAGCTATGATTGTCCCACAGGCTGAAGAAATGAAGCAGCATTCTGGCCCAGCCCTTGCCAACAGAAAAACTTTCTTCCCTCCTGGTTGGTGTGTCATGATGGAGCTCTCCCTGCAGGAGCCTCGGGGATCCCAGGAGCTGCCCTCACCCAGACCCACCACCTCCCAGACTTCAGAGATGTCAACCACCAGCAGCTTGAGTACCTCCAGAGACGATTGACTTCTCTTGCTGAAACAGTGCTCTAGAACCAGAGGACACTAGATTTCATCACTGCTGAACTTGGGGGACATGGACTTGGGGGAAAAATATTGTTTTTATGAGTCTTATATGTTCCCAATGCCCCCATCCCTTTGTTCTCTATTCCTTTGACTTCCTGGCTCTTCCCACTCCTTAGCCCACTCCTTGCTATAGGAACACTGCTGCTCATAGCTCTCTACATCATTGAGTTTATCAAACAGCAAATATTGCTCGGGTCACTACCAATCAAGTTTTAGTACAGTATCAAACCTTGCCTAAAATAACAGAGGCTTATGATGCCACTGCTCCATTATAAAAACAAAAAGGGGGAGTTGTGGTACCCTGCTAATTGGGCATGGAGGATGTAGCGTTTTGCTGAGTCTGGCAGGATTCTGGGATTGTCTCTTTCTGATAAAGAAGTTGAGGTAAAGTCCGAGGGCCCCTATAAATCTTAGCAATCCTGAAAACTCCAGCCCCCAGGCAGGCTGTCCGATAAGATAAAAGCAAGCAGTTCAAAGCCTAACTTAATCCAGCTGCAATAAACAAACCTAAACAATAAGGTTACATTTCCTCTGCTGACAACACCATTCTATCCATGTCTGTATCCATGTATAGAGTCACGTAGCCCCCTCAATTTATTTATGCAAATTAGGTATCCAAAGGATACTGGCCCCTACCAATCAAACTCATGAGATGCTCACAGATCTTGCTTCCTATGCTTCTACCTCTGACTTTTCTCTATATAAGCAACTGCTATCTATACAATAAAATGAGAACTGCCACTGCCGCATTCTCCCAAGGATCTCATCTCTCGTTCGGCTCACAGCTATTAGAAGCCACTGCTCACCCAGCCTCCGTGGGTGAACAGGGAGCTGATGTGTGCTGCAACTCCCTCACTAGCCCATGGACCCAGAGTTGAAGACAAGACAGAATGAATTAATGAGGATATCAAAGGATTCAATAAATTCAAGAAATCAAGTGAGCATAATTTGAGGCATCTATGGGATACCATAAACAGGTCCAATATTGGAATCATGGGGTTCCCAGAGGGAGAAGAAGCCCAGACTAAGGGCATAGGTAATATTTTCAACAGAATTATTCAAGAAAACTTTCCCTATCTAAGTTTGTGGGTGCCAGGGCCCAGGTGTAACGGTTTGTTCTTGTTGTTGCCCACAAACAAATGAATGTGTTCTGAATGCTTAATCCGCAGCTGATGGGAGTTTGGGAATTAGAACCTCACTAGAGCTATGTTGTAGGAGGCAGGCTTTTGGGCATTATTAACCAGCTTTCCATTGACAGTTTTTGGCATAACTTCCTGCTGCTATTTCCAGTGTTGTGGCAGAGGTGATGTCCACCTGTGTGCTCATGCCATCATTTTTCCTACCAGGATGGAGTCTCCCCTTGTGTCTGTAAGCCTAATAAACCCATTCCTCCACAATCCACTTTTGCTTGGGTTCTTTCTGCACAGCAACTAGAAAGCTGACCACAACAGTTTTGGTACCAGAAGGTGGGGTAATCTGTTGGGGATAGAATCCTCATTTTGTCGCTTTGGTCTTCTGTAAATGATCTATAGGAGGAATGTGGAAGGCTTTGAAATCTCAGCCTAAGAGATGCCGCACAGGGCTGTGAGTACAGCTTGATGAACCATTCTGGTCAGAATTAAAAGACCAGAATGAAGTAAGAACTATGGACTGTGAGGTTTGGCTTATGAGGGTGAGAAAGAATTATGTCAGGACTGTTCCAGAAGCAGTTTGTGTGAGAGGCTTGCTGCGTTCTGCTTTTCTGTGTCCAAGGAACCTGTGCAGGGTTGCTTGACTTAAAGATGGAGTGGTGTGAGCAGATGGAGATGGCACAGAAAGAAAGATCTTTGGGTTGAAACTGCTGCCCATTCACCTGCAATCATTTGAGAAATGACAACCATTGAGATTGGGCAAGGTGGTCTGCATTGGAACAACAGGAAGAATGCGGACTCTTTGATATAAGGGGCCTGAATGCTTTCTTCCCCCCTGGATTAACAAATTGGCAGCCCACTTGTTTCTGTGGAATATAACAGATGTAAGAAAGGGTCATTGGATTTGCAACACAGTTTTGTGTTTGAAAAATAGCCATCGGCATGTGAAGCAGGTGTGCTAGGTTGCCTGCATGGAGCCTGATGGAGCCAAGAGAATTAACTGCGGGTTGCAATGGAGACCCAAAAAATTCCACAACTATGGATGGGTGCCAAGGCGAGCTGCCAGCACCAGATGAAGTTTTCCGGGATTGTGAGTAGCTGAGCTGGAGGGGCTGAATAAAATTTCCAAGAAAGAGACTTGTTATTCGTTAGAATCATTGAACTTGGAGTTAGAGATTGATCATGCCCTGCATGTTTTAAATCGTGTATTGGTTCATTCTGTTTTTGCTGTGCGTTGTGCTTTGCAGTGTGAATGTTCTATGCCATTGCGAGTTTATTTTTGGTATTATGGCTCAGTCGAAAGCTGCTGGGACTTAAGAGTTGAACTGAACATATTTTATTTATATCAGGTATGATTATTAGTTTTGGGGGGCCAGCGGTAGACTGTCATGTTTTGATCAGGTGTCCCCCATAAAAATGAATGTGTTCTGATATATCAATCCTTAGCTGATGGCATTTTGGCTTTTACAACCTCGATAAAGCTGTGTTTTTGGGGCCAGGATTATGGGGTTAAAAGCCAGCTTCCCATTGCCAATATTTGACACACTCTTCTGCCGCTTTTTCCATCATTGTGACAGAGGTGTTGTCCACCCGTCTGCTCGTGCCATCATTTTCCCTGCCAGGATGGAGTCTCCCCTTGAGTCCATAAGCCTAATAAACCCATTCCTCAACAAGCCACTTTTGCTTAGGTTCTTTCTGCACAGCAACTAGAAAGCTGACAGAAACACCACCCATACACAAACTCTCCATTCCTTTTTGGAATTCATGAGACTGCTTTCTTAGGACCAAAGGATATATTCAATACGAGGAAAATAAGCAGAAGCATGGCAAACTAAATAAACAAAAACTGAAGGTATATGGTAGATAATAATCTGAGAGTGAAAATTTCAAGTCAACAGACATCAACTGCACAATCATATGCATCATCTGATACTGAAGTGGAAGAAAAAGAAACTAATGTTTCAAAGGAAGGTACTTCTCATGAAGAAAAAGACAGCAATGAAGATGTGACTAAAACAATTTATATAATCACTCCAAAAGCTGCTAGATGAGGAAGAAAGATAAAGGCAGATAACCAAGTAGAAACTGAGGAAGCTGCAGTTGTAACAGCATCACTAGTATATGTTAATCTGAGAGTGAGTCCTAAGAGCGGAAGGCATCCACCTTCCAAGGTCAAGATTCCAAAATCAAGAAGCAGGACTTCTGGTTCAGATGGAGCTGCAGTTGTCATGCCAATGCAGTCTGGTAAGGGGGAGCTGAAAAACTTTCTTCTGAAAAGCATAGGGGTATAAGGAATTATCAACCTCAGCAGAGAACTAAGAGAGACCCAGAGCTTCTAGCAAGCACACAGGCAGCCAAAATCAGTTCCAGGCAGGTCTCCAGCCTCAGCACTTGGAAGAACTGGAGCTGGGACTTCCCTGAGACTTCATGAGAAGAACTGTGGTGAGGGGATTCTCCACTCACAGTGGGTTCACAGAGTTAATAACCATGAAAGAAAGCCTGGTGAGGAACACTAAATGTTTGGGGCCAGTGTGTTTGGGGATGGAGGTCTCCAGGTGGTGTAAATGTGCTGGGAGGTTGGGACCAGTCCTTTCAGGGACTGAGTGTCTTTGGTGGCCTGTGTGCTTCAGCTGGGCTGGGTCCACAGCATTTTAGAGGCTGGTGCACTTCAGGCTGCTGAACAGTGTGACATTTTGGGGGCCTGTTATCTATGGGTACTAGCGTGTGTGAGGCCAATGCACCCAGGACAGGGAGGGAGACAAGTGTGTGGAGGAATGGGTTTGTTAGGCTTAGGGAATCGAGGGGAGATTCCTTCCTGGCAGGGAAAATGATGGCATGAGCAGAGGAGTGGCCATCACCTCCACCACAGCACTGCAAACAATGTCAGGAAGGTGTGCAAACACTGGCAAGGGGAAGCTGGATATAACTCCTATAAGCCTGCCCCAACACACAGCTCTAGCAATGTTCTAATTCCTGAACTGCCATCAGTTTGGGATTGAGCATTTAGAACACATTCATTTCTTTGTGGGGGACACCTGGATGAAACCATTAGTACACCTTAATGTACCAAACTGGTCGGAATTGAAAGACCTGAATGCAGAGAGAACTGTAGACTGTGAGGTTGGTCTTATGAGGGTAAGAGGGAACTTTGTTTCGACTGGTTTGGAGGAAGTTGGTGTGAGAGACTTGTTGTGTTCTGCCTGCCTGTATCCTGTTAACTTGTGCAGAGTAGCATTGTGTAGACATGGACTGGTATGAGTAGATGGATAATGTCACAGAAAGAAGTAAAATCTTTGTGTCAAAAATGTTGCACATTCAGCTGTAGTTGTTTGAGAGATTACACTGTTGAGGTTGGACAATCAGATCTGTATTTGAACAGCAGAAAGAATGTGGTTTATTTGAAGTAAAGGGTCTGAATGCTGAAGGAGTTTTCCTTGTCTTTGAAGTCAACTTTATTCACTCCTGGATGAACAAGTTGGTAGCCCACCTGGTACTTTGGAGTCTAACAAATGCATGAAAGTGTCAGCCATTGAACTTACAATGTGGTTTTGTTTTTTGGAAATGGCCATGGGCAGTGTGAAGGATGTTTGATCGATTACCTGCATAGAGGACTGATGGTGTCATAAAATGGAACCATGGGTTGTAGTGGAAACACAATAGAGATGCCAGGACTATTGGATGGCTGCCAAGGAGAGATATCAGCACAAGATGGAGTTTTCTAGGACTATGAGATCATGTACAAACATGTTCCGATTTGAGTGCTGCTAACAAAACTCTGGATTTGAATGTAGTGAGCCATATGCTATCTTTTAGAACTCAATTATGCATCTATTGATGCTTTTTATAGAAAAACCAGATTTAGGGACCTCCTTTAGGCAAGAGAGAAGAAGCCTGACCCTTCTCTGACTCCTAGCAATGTGTACATTACAAGGAAAAGCTCAAACATATTCCCTACATAATCATTAGGGAACCTAGTCACCCTAAACTTCCTCAATAATATTTTCACCAAATAACTTGTTTCTTTTTAATATATATTTTTAATTTATTTCTTTTTACTTTTTATCATCCTGATATGTTTCCTGGGAATATACTGCTATCAGCTTCTCTACTTAATTTGAATGCTCTCCACATTTGACATTTTACACTTTTCTGAATACTGTGGATTTAATGAAAGACATTTTTGAATGTTTTAAATGATTTTGTGTTTACTTGGGATATGCTAACATTACAGGTGTAGACATTTTGCATTATTTTACACTTAACAAGTACCCCCAAACAGAAATAATACAAAATGTCCAAACACATATTATCTTTATTTATTTGTTATTTTGTTACAATAAAAATTAATGAGGCTCAACTTCCGGTTCATGATGGTGAACTAGAAGCCACCTGGAGTCCCTAGGGAAACAGAGGTTAGGGTTTTTAGCTGTTTTCCAGGCCGTGGACACAAACAATAGCCAGGACCTCGACTTTTGACACTTTCCAGCAACAGATTATTCTGATTGGAACCTGCATCAATCATAAGGATGCACCGGAGGCAGTGAGTACAACAGCCCGGCCGGCAGGAACTGCTCCGGCGGTCTGAACCGCCCACCTCCTCTGGCACCCCTGAGCCCGAGGGGCCTGTGTTCCTGCAACCGAGGAGCCCTGGCCATCCTCCGAGCCCCAGGGGCCTGCGTTCCTGCCAGAGCAGAGCCCTAGCCAGCCCCTGAGCCCGAGGGGCCTGCATTCCCACCACCTCAGAGCACTAGCCAGCAGACTCCCGAGACACCGGCGGAGCCCTAGCCAGCCGGCTTCCTGGCACACAGGGGCTGAGCCACCCTTGTGCCCACCACCCCCGGGCCCTAGCCTGCAGGCTTCCTGGCACCCAGGGGCCGAGCCATCTGTGTGTCCGCCACCCCAGAGCCCTAGATGGCTGGCTTCCTTGAGCCCAAGCCGCTCGCATGCCCTCCACCACAGGGCCCTAGCCTGCTGGCTTCCAGGCACCCCGGGACGCAAGCCGCCTGCGTTCCCGCCACCAAGCAGCCCTAGGCAGCGAGCTTCCTGGCACCCAGAGGTCGAGCCGCCCGCCTTCCCACCCCTCCAGACCTGGATGCTTTCCTGCCCAGGGACCTGGCTGCCTTTTCCGCCTGGGTCGGGCTGCTTTGCTATCCTGGGTCCAACTGCTTACATGCCCAGGAACCGGCTCCTCTTCAGCCCAGGACCGGGCTGCTTTCCTAACCCGCGTCCCAGATTATTTACCATCCAAGACCGGCTGCTTTTTCTACCAAGATCCGGCTGCTATCCCACCTCAATCTGGCTACTAACCTGCCCCCAGAACCAGCTGCTTTCCAGCTCTGAGAAGGCTACCGTTTCCACCCAGACTGGCTGCTTTCCCACCGCTGCACCTTTCCAGGGCTCAGATATATCAAAGGCACCCCAACAACCACCTCAAGAGGAATCAAAATGGGCAGACCTCAATGAAAGAATATTACACCAGCTGAGGAAACCACGCCAAATGACATCAACACAACTAAAGGGAGAGAGCAGAGGCAGGCCCAGGAAGACATGACACTAAACTTTGATCATACTGGCACAGATCCTAAGGAGAACCTAATGTTAGTCATGCAAGAAAAGATGGACCAACATATTGAAAGGGTACAAAGTCAGCTTATTAGCTTTGCCACCATGCTTAATATAATGGAGGAGAACAAAATGGATGTCGGGAGAGACATATCAGAACTAAAGGCAAGCCAGCAAAATGAAGGTATAAAAAATCAGCTTTCCAAATACACAGAAGACATCTGCAAATATAAGAATGACTGTCAGGAAGAAATAATGAAATCAAACATGGAAATGAAATCACATCTTAGCAGGATGATAGAAGCAACCCAAAAAGAAATTGCAGAAAGCAAAAACCATATAGAAATAATATGAACATCCATAGAATCTCTTACCAACAGGATTAATCACTGGGAAAATAGAACCTCAGATATGGAAGACAGAACAGAGGAGAATTCGAGAGAAATCAGAACCTTGACAAAATTCAAAAGAACAAGTAAACAAGACTCAAGAGAAATGTGGGATACCATAAAAAAACCTAATCTCAGGATCATGGGGATCCCAGAAGGAGAAGAAAACCAAACGAGGGGCATAAAAATATTTTCAACAGAATTATTCAAGAAAACTTTCCATACTTGGCAAGAGAAAGTCCTGTACATCCAAAAGAGATACGGAGAACCACAAACAAATTGGATCAAAGTAGGAATACCCCAAGACATATCTTAGTTACAATGCCAAAAATTGAGGATAAAGAGAGAGTCCTTAGAGCAACAAGAGAAAGGAAACTCACGTATAAAGGAAAACCCAACAGAATCATGTCAGATTTCTCCATAGAAATTTTAAAATCAAGGAGAGCTTGGAGCAAAACGATACAAGGCCTAAAGATGAACGGATTCCAACCTAGACTACTCTACCCAGCAAAGTTATCCATCATAATTGATGGAGGAATTAAAGTATTCCACGTGACTAATCAGCTTTACAAATACTTGAGCATAAAGCCAAATCTTCAAAAGATACTTAATGAGATATCCCAGGCAGAAGAAACAAATATCCAATCCCAAGAAAGGAACAGAAAACAAGCAAGGTAACACAAAAGAGACAGCAACAACAGCACAGATACCAACCTCCATATTCTCTACAACATGGCAAACCTCACAGTTATAACTTTGAATGTAAATGGACTCAACTATCCTATACAAAAACACAGGATAGCAGGTTGGATCAGGAAAATGGACCCTTCCCTCTGTTGCCTTCAAGAAACACACCTTCTTGCGAAAGACAGTAACCTACTAAGAGTAAAAGGGTGGAAAACAGTTTTCCAGGCATGTGGGAAGAATAAAAAAGCATGTGTGACTATTCTAATATCTGACAAAGTAGACTTTAAGCTAACAGCAATGAAAAAGGACGATGATGGCCACTTCCTACATGTCAAGGGAACGATACAGCAAGAAGACATCACTATATTAAATATACATGCACCAAATGCAAGGGCCCCTCAGTTCATTAGGCATAAATTACTCAAAAGCAAAGCAGATATAGATGCCAACACGATCATAGTAAGAGACTTTAACACTCCACTGTGATCCCTACAGAGATCGTACAAACAACAGACAAGCAGGGAAATCAAGCTGCTAATTGGCACTATACACAAACTAGGGACAACAGACGTCTACAGAACATTCCACCCCAAGGACACAGATTATACATTCTTCTCAGCAGTGCATGGAACTTTTTCCAAAATTGACCATATACTGGGCCATAAATCATCCCTCAGCAAATTCAGAAAGATCAATATAACCCCCTGCATTCTATCTGACGACAATGCAGTAAAGCTAGAAATTAACAATGGGAGAGGATCCAAAAATTTCAACAGATACAGGCGACTGAACAACTTGATCCTGAACAATGAATGGGTCAAACAAGAAATCAGTCAGGAAATCCAGAACTTCCTAGAAACAAATGATAATGAGGACACTACCTTTCAGAAATTGTGGTACACAATGAAGGCAGTTCTAAGGGGGGAATTCATTGCACTGAATGCCTTTATAATGAAGACAGAGAGGTCTCAAATCAACCAACTATCCTCACATCTCAGATCATTAGAACAGATGGAAAAATCCAACCCTAGGAGCTCAAGACACAAGGAAATAATTAAGATCAGAGCTGAGATTAATGACTTGGAAACAAAGAAAATGATTGAAAAAATTGACAAATCAAAGATTTGGTTCTTTGAAAAAGTCAATAAGATTGACAAACCCCTGGCCAAATTAAACGAAAAACTGAGAAGGCCCAAATTAACAAAATAAAAAATGAAAAGGGTGAGATCACAACAGATCCTGAAGAGATTGGATGTATCATCAGGTCATACTTTCAAAACCTCTACTCTACAAAATTAGAGAACCTGGAAGAAATGGATAAATTCCTGGACACCTACAAACTGCCAAAGCTCAGACCAGAGCAGATAAGGACCCTAAACAATCAGATAACAATCACAGAGATTGAATCGGTAATCAAGATCTTCCCCAAATGGAAAAGCCCAGGTCTAGATGGTTTCTCAGCTGAATTCTACCAAACCTTCATCATAGAACTGAAACCTCTCTTTTTGAAGCTTGTCCAGGACATAGAAAAAGAGGCTAGGCTCCCAAATTCCTTCTATGAAGCGAACATCGCTCTAATTCCCAAACCAGGCAAGGATGTAACAAAGAAAGAAAACTACAGACCCATATACCTGATGAACTTGGATGCAAAAATCCTAAACAAAGTTCTAGCAAACCAAATACAAACCCACATCAAGTCTATAATCCACCCTGACCAAGTCGGCTTCTTCCCAGGGATGCAGGGATGGTTCATCATACGCAAGTCAATAAATATAATTCACCACAATAACAAACTCACCCGCAAAAACCACATGATCATCTCAATTGATGCTGATAAGGCTTTTGACAAAATTCAACACCACTTCATGTTCAAAACCCTGGAAAGAATAGGCATATACAGCGAGCTCCTCGACCAGCGAGGAAGAACAACCACCACTCGAGGATTCTTCTCAAATCACACTTTATTGGAGAGCCTTTTGATTGAAGGGAGAGCAGGAAGCGAGGGGCCCGGAGCACTAGGAGTCAGTTGCTTATATAGGGAGCAGGGACACGGGTCGCCCCATGATTGGCTGATGCCAGCTCGCCATCACCAGGTGCCACGGGATTGGCTAGGGACCAATACATAATCCGCACATGTGCAAAGCCAGAGGCGCGTCTCTCACCAAAGCATTTCCTAATATGGAGTTTTTTACCACTTAGCTGCAAGGAAGTGGGCGCCATCTTGTAATGGTGATCGTCCCGGCTCCCTGCAGTTCCCCCTTTTAGTTTATGTTGGCAACAGCATCTGATACCCAGAATAACAGCACTATGCCAGGCCACAAGTTTTTATCCAATCTGGTCCGCACCTCATGATGTGTTGACCGATCGAGGATGTGACAATTGTCTACACACCTTCCCATGTGCAATGGACTAGACAGTCCCAGGAGTGCAAAGGCTGTGTAGGACAACAGGGCCATTGTCTGCATACCTTTCCGCGTGCAATGGATCAACCAATCTGGCGGGTGCAAAGGCTATGTGAACATCATGCGCTTTTTAGGGCAGAGAGCCATACCTGAGGGGAGGAGCCACACTCCAAAGTGGCCAATGCTTGTGATATTACTATTTTGTACCTTCTGGTTTGGGCGCGCAGGGGACAGACCAACCATAGGCACAACACGCATCCTCCCAGGCAGCATGCAAAAATCATCCCTACCCCCACCCACTCTATAAAAAAGGAAAAGGTAGAAGCAACCCAGGAGGTCAGTCCATTTGCCAGGCTAAGGTCCACGCGTGTCGAGTTAATCAGGACCATCGCACGCCGGAGTTCTTCTAGGGTAGCATCAAACTCCTCTGACCAATTTCCCCAACATTGTGGAGCAAGCCGTGGCTGAGCAGGCGGGGTCCTATCCCTGGACACATTGGCAGGTACCAAGAAGGTCCCGTTAAGCCACACCATCGTTTTAAGGATTTTCCAGCAGGCAGTGACATTAGCCTTAACACAATTGTCTACCTTCTGCGACGGGGAATGTCCCCATTTTCTTTTGCCCTTGAACCAGGCCAAGCCTTATTTTTTCAGGGCCATACAAGATTGTCCTGGTCCCTCAAGTGTGAAACACAGTGACCCTTCTTCCTGAAAACTGTTCTCTCCCAAAGGGGCGATCTGCATGTCTATAGGAAGCATGGGAAGCCCCAACGCCTTCTGAGTTGTGAAGAATCGAGGAAATACTGCTGCATTGTGACGGACCGGCATGGGTTTGGGGAAAGCCGACAGGATTCCCCATCTCTGTTCCTCTTGGCTGAGCCTCATCTTGTCCATGACCAATATTATCAGCATCCAAAGGGTCAGCGCTGCCACAGCCATCTTTCCGATCCTCCTCTTGATCCACCTTGACCACTCTTGTCAGCCGGCTTGGGACCCAATGTGGTGTTTCTTGGTTCTGTGGAAAAACACAAACAACTCCCCTGGATCTCGTCACAACTGGATCCAGTCCATACCATTTGTTATCAATGACATTCTTTCACATAACCATATCTCTTGTTTCTGTAATTTTGTCTGACACATGCCGGTCCGCAGCTGATTCCCCGGCATCATTCAAAATTAAAAAATTAAGAGTATAGAGCGCAAGGGAAAGCCTTTCCTTGGGGGATGCCATCTTGGCTATTCCCCCTTTTTGTTTTTGGAGTATCTCTTTTAAGCTCTTATTGGCCCTTTCCACAATTCCTTGACCTTGTGGATTGTAAGGCAGCCCCGTGGCATGGGCCACCTGCATCTGGGCGCAGAAGGCGTGAAACCCATGAGATATATATGCAGGGCCATTGTCTGTTTTTAGTCTGAGGGGCCCAGGCCGCCCAGGCTTCTAGGCAATGAACTTTTACATGAGTAACCTTTTTTCCTGCCAATGGTGTGGCATGGATCACACCAGAAAAGGTATCCACTGATACATGTAAGTACTTTAACTTACCAAATTCTGTTAGATGAGTCACATCCATCTGCCATAAAGCATTAGGTCTTAATCCCCTAGGGTTCACACCCACATGGGGAGGATGGAAAAAGGTCACACAAGATTGACAAGCTTTAATAATTTCTCTGGCTGTGTTTCTGGATATCTCAAACTTCTTTCGAAGCATATTGGCAGGCACATGATACAGACGGTGAAAATCTTTTGCTAGTTCAATGGGGTTTGTCACGACTAGAGCCAAGGCCCGAGTTGCCCGGTCCGCCAAAGCATTGGCCTCAGACATGGGACCTGGCAACAGGGTATGAGCTCGAATATGACCAACATAAAAGGGATTTTTCCTATTTAAAATGCAATTTTGTATCTGTAATAAAATATTAGAAACAGTACTTGTGCTTTTAACAGAGGCTGCAACCTCAAGAGAGGCGACTGCATTCACAACATACAATGAATCAGAAAACAGATTAA
>PVHP010035801.1:0-18316 GCA_004024765.1 Zapus hudsonius
TTTTTTTTTTGGTATCTCAACCATCACCTGGGGGCATCCCTGACTTCCAGGTGCTGTGTGACTCATTCCATCTCCCTAAACCAATTCATTAAAACGCTCTGGGAAGCCCTGGGAGAGGAGGAGTGTTTCAGAAGGCTCTTGCCAGGAGAGCTGCCATCTCAGAGCAGGACAAGACTAACATGTGGAGGAAGCTGCTACTTAGTTGTGACTTGCACACAGGCTTCTCCAGCCAAGGGATGCCGGTCCTTCCTAACACTTGGGAAAGGGGAGTGTGTGGTGCCTGAGTCATTTCCAAAAGTAAGTTCATCACAAGCGTCATCATAGATCTAGGGAATTCTACAAAGAGAGACAGCAAAGCCTTGTGGTGTCTGTTCTGTCAGACCTTACAGTACTTATACTTCCCAAACAATCTCACCAAAAGGTAATTAGAAGTGGCCTTTGGTGTTCCTACCATTGGTTCATTCACAGTCCTGGCTGTTTTCTGTGTGAGACCGACTTTTTGTTTTCTTTCTTTTTTTTGAGGTAAGGTCTCCCTCTAGTCCAGGATGACCTGAAATTCTCTATGTCATCTCAGGGTGGCCTTGAATTAATGACAATCATCTGCCTCCCAGCGCTGGGGATCATGAGCTTATAATAAATTCGTGTAGACTTAGGAGAACTTGAAGAAATTTGTGGTCACCATTTGAAAGTGAAAAACCCATCTCCATCTTCCTACTTAGGCTTGTTTTTTGAGCCTTTTCTCTTAAAAATGATCCCCTCATGTTTTAATAAAATAGCCATAAAATGATAAATTTATCACTTGGAAATTTCGTCCCAAGACAAATACTCTGGACTTTTATTAGGACTTATCTGTATCCGGGTTTGACCATTATTGGGGGTAGAAAGATGCACCTAGGACAGAAGTGAACAACGGAAGCTTCATGGCTGACCGATTTCTTGGCCATGAAAAGCACTGAGCATGGTTCCAGCGGATGGATGAGAGCTGACATCTCCGTGGAGGAGCATAGCTTAATGGACCCCGGTGTCGCCCTGGGAGCAGACGCCAGCTCTGCCCATTAAATATTAATGAACTTGGGGCGTTCACTCTGCAGCCAACACTGTCCTGGCTCAGAGGCAGGAGTGAGACGCCTCACCTGCTCTCCTAACGCTTCCAGTCGGCTAGTGAGGAGTAAGACGAGACCATCAATCATCCTTGTAACCACAGGACTGGAAATAACCCTTCTAGGTAAGTCTTTCCTAAAGAGTACCAGGCAGTTGAAGCATCAGGCATCTCATATGTTGGGATCCACCTGCAATTGGCTTGCTTTGTGGGTTTCAACCCTGTGAGGCTTCAGTAAGGTCACCGGATCCATGTGTACCAAGGTCTCTAAGGAAGGAAGACAGGACCCCATCTGAGGAATGCTTCCACTCTCAGAGGAAGGAGTTGTCTCTGCCCAGTTGGGCTAGCCCATGTTTGTGTTTGCTTGCCTAAAGGAAGGCATGGAACCTTCCTGGTTCACAGCGGGATGTGTGGCAGAGGATGCTCCTCCCATGTGACTACTGTAGGGAGGCTAAGGTCCCTGCACCTAGGTCCTGGCCAATGACATGTGGTGAGAGATTGCTGCTGTTCCCAGGCTCAGCACATAGAAGAATCTGCTCTTAACTCTCACATGACACCTGTAGAGATGCTGGTGTTAGTGACCCCCAATGCCACAGAACCTGGAGCCCTGGATGCCTGTGTGGAGCAGAGACCATCATCACCACCAACACGCGACTGTGGACTAGAGCGAATTGAGCACTTTGGAGACACACCACCTAACTCTGGCATCTGTTTGTTAGAGCAGTTAACCTGTCTACCATACAAAGGACAGGCCAGCATGGGTGGACATTTCCTTGTTAGCATGCACTTAAAATACTTGATTGACGTCCACTGAATAGGTACTGTGAGCAGGTTATCTGGGACATCAGTATGCAGTCGTAGAAGATTAAGACTTGAGGGGGAAGTCTTCATCACACCTGGGTTCCATGGGCCCCTTGTCCCTTCCCAGCTTCCAAGAGCACTCCACTTCCCTGAAGGGCTCTCACTTTCATTTTATGCCTCACAGCCTCATCCTTGGCCCAAAGACATCTCTCCATTCTGTTCCTGTGACAGCAGGGGGTGCTCTGGGAATATGCTCCTCATGCGACTTTCTGCCTCGAGTTATATTCTGTAGGAGCTCCAGAGAAAGAGAAAGAAGCATCCTGGTGCTGTTTCAGGAACGGCTGCCTTCTAACTTTGGAAGCACAGGTTAGTTCAGCCAGGACCTGGAGGAGTCACAAAGATGCTGAAGTCAATCACACAGGTGAGACACACCAATCCAAGACCGAAAAAACAGACTCAATGCATAGAACCTGCTGGTCCCCAGGTTTGAGAAGTGACTGCTGTCTTGTGATAAGCTATAGAGGTGCTGGTGGTGACAGAGCTGTGTTCTTGGTGTCATGGAGGAAGGATGGTGGGTGTGGAATGGATGGCAGAACAGCATATTTTGTTTTAATATTTATTTATTTATTTATTTATTTGCAAGCAGAGATAGAAGAGAGGCAGAGAGAATGGGCACTCTAGGGCCTCCAGCCCCTACAAATGGACTCCAGATGCATGCACCTCTGTGCATCTGGTTTTACATAGGTACTAAAACATCAAAGTCTTTAGGCTTTGCAGGCAAGCACCTTAACTGCTGAACCCTCTCTCTAGCCCCGATTTTCTTATTTTGAGCTTTTCATTTGCAGTGCAAATAATGTCTCCTCCCCATCCATGACAGTGGTTTGCTCCAGGTCTTATGGGAACATGACCCTTTTTGGTAAGGATCGCAATGCACTCTTGCCCCAGACATCCTGGCCAGTGGTTTCCCAGTGACCTCCTAACGCATCAGCTCTGTCCACCCATGTCCTATACTGTCAGTCTGTGGCTCACCCTCTAAGAACACTTCCTGATCTCCAAAGAGCTGGCACACAAGCTGTCTGCACTGTACTGCACCCGTGTGCTTCCCTGTGTGTTCAGCTGGCAGTCACAGGTGGACAGCCATGTTACCATCATGTCCCCAGCCTAACGATCTTTGCTGAGAGAATGAGTGAGGAGGTGTTGTGGTCAGCATTCTAGTTGCTGCGCAGGAAGAACCCAAACAAAAGTGGCTTGTAGAGGAATGGGTTTATTTGGCTTATGGACTTGAGGGGAGACTCCATCCTGGGAGGGAAAACAATGGCATGAGCAAAGGGCTGGACATCACCTCTGCCACAGCACTGCAAACAGCGGCAGGAAGGTGTGCCAAACTCTGGCAAGGGGAAGCTGGCTTATAACCCCATAAGCCCGCCCCTGATGACACAGCTTTATCGAGGTTGTAAAACCCAAACTGCCATCAGCTGATGATCGATCTATCAGAACACATTCAATTGTTTGTGGGGGACACCTGGATCAAACCATGACAGTAGGGTCATATGCTTTTCCTCTAGATCCTGCCCACTCTGCAGGGCACCCTCATTGATGTTCCCTTTGGATGTGATCATACCTCCCTGGTCAAGAGCATGGAGCTCCCAGGCAGTGCGCTTGTTCTCCTTTGAATCCCTACTAGCTAAGATAGTCCAGAGCTGGGTCACTGTTTGTTAGATAAATGAGTCAGTAAGTTGTCTGTTCAGCCTTTGAGCATAGCAGTTAATGAGATTCATGTCCGTACTGTCCCTGACTTATAATGCCTTGACTTAGGATGCTCTCACTTTGCAAAAGCACCAAAGAACAATCACAGGACCATTCTGCTGTTCCCTTTCACTGGAGCATGCAATGTATATGAGGTAGCTGATGCTCCATGGTGTAGGCTTCGTGTTAGGGTTGGCCCAGCTCTAAGGTAACTTGTTCTGAGCATATTGAAGTGAGGCTCTGCTCAGCTCTGATGTTCACTGGGTTGGGGTCATTAAATGCATCTTTGATTTACATGAGGAATTCACGATGCGGTCTCAGGGTGGACTCGAACTCACAGTGATCCATCTACCTCTGCCTCCCACGTGATGGCTTTAGAGGTGTGCGCCACCATGCCTGGCTTTAATTTATTATTTAAAAAGTATTTTTATTTATTTGAGAGCGAGAAAGTGTGTGTATGGGCCTGCCAGGACTTCTGCCACTGTAAATGAACTCCAGATGCACGTGCCACCTTGTGCATCTGACTTTATGTAGGGAAACAAACCTGGGTTGTCAGTCATTGCAAGCAAGCACCTTTAACCACTGAGATATCTCTCCAGCCTGTGTTTTAGGACTTTTGAGAACTGTTCATCAGAGACTGAGAATCAAGGTGACACTTTCTTCATCATTACTTCAACATAGGTAACAGGACCCTTAAAGAAAGTGTCCAAGACAGCAGGAGAGAGGCTTTTGGTTCAGTTCTAGCTTGATTTCTCTATATTTTGTTAGCAGAAGATGAGGTGTCTTCTCATTCAGCTCCAGCAGGCAACCAAGAGCAACAGGAGTAGTCTGTTTTATTTTGGGAGTTTCTATTGCCTCCCTGACCAATAACTCACAGGAAGGCAACTACACCTGATACCTGGATTTTCACCTAATAACCCATGGCTCATAGGAGCAGCATTACCCCTTCAAATAGGGCACATTTTTTCATTTTATTTTTAGTTTACAAAGAAGCAGGTTTCCATATGGTTTTTCACATCTCATATTTTGGTCAACCTGTCCCTGTTGCCTTCTCTTTCCTGGTCCCCCATCCCTCATCCTGCCGGACCCTTCCCCACCCCAGGGCTGCCTCTATTACCTTCATCCACTTGTTCAAGTTCTCCTCTAACGTCGTCTCAAACACAGAAATCAAACTAAGACCCATGTGAGAGAGAGAGAGCACACAGCATTTGTCCTGGTTACCTCCCTCGGTATACTGTCTGCTTCCATTCATTTCCCTATAAATTTCATAACTCTATTTTTGTTTCCAGCTGAAGGAAATTCCATTGTGTACACGTACCGCATCTTCATTATCCATTCATCAGTTGATGGACATCTAGGTCATTTTGATGGTCAGCTGGGTCAGGTTCCCAGTTATTTTGACTAGGGAAGCAAGGAACAGAGATCTCACGTTTTCCTGTGGTAGATAGAGTCCTTTGAGTATATGTCCAGACATGGCATAGCTGGATCATACAGTAATTTGATTTTTAACTCTTTAGTATTTTTCTGTTTTTGTTATTTATTTGTGTGTGTATATGTGTATGTGTGTGTATGTATATGATATATATGTATGGGCACATGTACACACCCCGGAATGTGGAGGTCAGAGGACAACCTCAGTGTGTTTCTCCTCTCGCCTCACCTTCTTTTGAGACAGAAGCTTTCTTGTTGCTGCTGTTTGCAGGCTTCCAGATTCTCCTGGCTCTGCCTCCCATCACTATAAGTGTATTGGGATTGCAGACACATGTACCACTTTGTGTCCGGCTTTATGTGGATGCTAAGGAAGACCAAACTTGGGTTGTCAGGCGAGTAAGAAACCACTTCATCCACTGAAACATCTCCCCAGCCTGTGATTTAGCTTTTTGAGAAACTTCCACAGTGATTTCCACAGAGGCAGCTGCAGATTATGCTCCCAGCAATAGTGAATAAGATGCGATACAGAGTGAAATAGCCAGACGCAAAAGACCATAACTGTATGAGTCTACCTTTGGAAATGTCCAGAGGAAAAGTCCATATGGACAGAAAACATTTGACCATTTTCAGGACTAGAGCAATAGGAGTGACTCATTACTAGATGAGGTTCCCATTTGAAGCAATTATTCATACTATGGGATGAATAAGGGAGTACTTATTGGTGTTAATTTTATACACTGCAAACATTTTGAAAGCTACTAAAGTCCACACTTTCAAATGTATATCGTAGGAAAATGACCTATGTAAGAAGCTCATAAGAACAGATCTGGTCCAAGCTGTGACTTTTATCAATGGCTCATTAGAAATGAATGAATGTACATACTAGGGCCAGGAGAACTGGGCTGATTACTAGGCTATCCATGATCCCCTGCCCCAAGGACTGATCCGGACTGCCCACGGAGGAGGATATCCAGCTGATAGGGGGTGGGGAAGAGGAGCATTGGGGAACTGGGGATAACAACTCATCATTTGCCCATTAAATAATGTAACTCATTATGAACAATAAAAAATAAATAAAAGAAATGAATGAATGTCTGACTACAATGCTGGTTGAAAACTGCACCATGTGTTCAGTGACTACTATGTAGCTATTTCACAGATCACGATGGATACAGTAACAGCATGCAGTGAGTCCATTCAGCAAAAGTGAAACAGACATGAAATTCCATGGACCTCACAACCACTGCTCTTTAATAGCATTTATAATATAAGCAAAGACTTAAATGGAAAAGAAAATTGAAAAAAGTTGGCTATGTGATTTTGAAATTTTATTTTGGGCTAAAAAGATTGCTCATAGATAAAGGTGCTTGCAGCCTGAAGGCCAAGGTTCAATTTTCCATTGCCCATGTAAAGCCAGATGCACAAAATAATGCAAGTATCTGGAGTTCATTTACAGTAGCAAGAAGTTCTGATGTGCCTTTTCTTTCTTTCTCTCCCCTCTCTCTGCTTAAATTTTATTTCAAATTTTTCTTTTGTGATAGAAAAATGTGATTGTCATCAACTCAATAGATGCTTATTAACTATATACTTATGCCTTAAACAGTTACTAATTTAAGTATAAAGGGATATAACATCACACTGAGGCCTAAGGCAGTTTCTATGCCAAGTGACCTACCAGTGGGCATTTGGATTGATGCCAAGTGTGGAGTGAACCTTTGATCTCTGTGGGATCGAACGTTGCAGTAGATTGAAACATCTCATTCTATTGACTATTTTATTGGGAAAAAAAGGTTCGGCTGATTTTAATTTGTTTGAAAAAGTTCTAAATATCATGAGTTTTAAAAGAAACCAATGTCTTCTTTCATTCATATTTGGGTCAGTCTCAAAATATTTGCTTATCTCCAAAAGTATTTTAGAGCTGTGGGAGCAAAGTAAATATTTTTGTGAACTTTTGACTTAATAAAGTAGAGAATTAGGGCTTTAAAGTATCTTTCATTTGAATTTCAACACTCATTCCGAGAACATTTGTTCCAGATAAGTACATTACAGAAAAGGAATCATATACATGGACATTTTCCAGCTCAATGTGAGCAGACCTTAGCCTTAGCCAAAATTCTGCCATTGTCATTTTATCAAGGTAGCCCTTGCTGGCTGCCTGTTCAATTGAACAATATGATCTCATTACCAAAATATGCTTTAAATAATGATTTAACCAGATCTCTGCTGAAAGCAGAGAGGCCCCTGCTGCACATCAGATTGACCGGAGAGCAAATGCTTCGGGGAAGAATCATCAGCCAAATCCAGTGTTGTGTCCCCATGACTCTCCCCCAGCAGACGGTCTTGGGAGGACACAGTCCTTCCACCTCTACTCTCATTGTGCTCATTCTTGCTTCCTATTTCTTGGTTCCAATCATGGCTTTAATTTTTGCAAAAATGGATTGCAAGCATAAAGTCAACCTCTGGTAACATCAAATGCTAGGTGGACAAGAGTGCGTAGCTCACCAACCCCAGCAGTGTCTTCTGATGACCAGGGCTCCGGAGCCATTCCTAAGGAGACACAGGGGCTTTGTGTGGAGATGTATAGGCCACAGCAGAGCAATACCTGTGCTGTCACTGGGGAGAGACACACAGTGAAACCAATTGGGAAATCTAAAATGCTGGCCTTTTAAACTGCAGACCCCTTGGGGATCTCAGGTCCTCTGCTCACTCCCTAAAACACAGCACCAATGTCATTGGTTTGCTTCTTAATATGACTTTGTTTAGCAGCTTAAAGAAGTTATCTATTCTGTATCCTAATAATGGTCCCAAGTTAGTGGAGTTTCAACTTACAACAGGTTATCATATGCCAAAATATTTTAGCTTTTTACCAATATTTCAGCCTAGCATAGATTCATATTAATATTATCGATATTATATAAATGTTATAGAAACAGAAATTCAGTTTCTGTACTCAGTGTTTTAAATACAGTGTAATAGCAACACAATGCTCTTAATTTAGAAACCAGAGCACAGGGCTGGGAAGATGGCTCAGTGGGTAAGGTGTTTGCCTTGCAAGAATGAGGACCTGAGTTGGGATGCCAATACCCATGTAAAATGCTGTGTGTGGTGGCATGTACCTGTAATCTCAGCTCTGGGGGGGAGGTAGAAACAGGAGGATGCCTAGGGTTCACTGGCCAGATAATCTAGCCTAATTGGTGAGTTCCAGGCCATAGAGAGGCCCTGTATCATAAAGTGGTAGATAGTGTTCTTGAGGATAACACCTAAAGTTGTCCTCAGCTCTCTGTATGCACATACACATGTACTCAAACTTACATAAGTGCTTACATAAGAATGAAAAATCTACACGTGTACACACACATACACAGAGAAAACAGAACGGAGAAGAGGGAAGGCAAACCAGATTCTCTTAGCATAATTAAAGCCCCAGAGAACATTTCCCAAGAACTTCAGTTTTGGCTCTCTGCACCCATCTGTGGGCACTGTCTGTAGCCGAGGCCACACCTGTGAACTTGTTTTGAAGCCTGGCACCATTGCTATTCATGGGCTTCTGTATATGGCCTCTTTGACCCTTCATGGCATTGGTGAGGTCAGTGGATTGTATGGATCCTTCTTCAAAAGGCTTGGGCCAGTCCAATAGTAGAGGCTGAGGAATTGGCTCTTGGACCCCAGAGATCTTGACCACTGAGAGCTATGGAATAGCCCTGTCCTCTGCCGTGAGACAAAGTAAGGCTTACCTACTTGTGATGGTCAGTCTTCATTGCTAACTGGACTATAATAAGAAATGCCTGGGCTGAAGAGATGGCTTAGCAGTTAAGGCATTTGCCTGCAATGCAGAAGGACCTGAGTTTGATCCCCCAGTGCCCATGTAAAGCCAGATGCACAAGAGGGCGCATGTGTCTGGAGTTCATTTGCAGTGGTTGGAGGCCCTGTTGTGCCCATTCTCTCTCTGTCTGCCCCCTGTCTCAAATAAATTAAAAAAAAAAGAAATGCCTGAAAAATAGTTCCAGGGAGATGGGAAAAACACTGTAGTCACTCAAACCTCCTCAAAACAGAGATCCAGAGGCTACAGAGAACACCAAATCAGACTCTAATACTCCCACCAAGGCTTAGGGAACACTGTGGAAGAATGATTGTAAGAGCCTCAGGGTGAGTGGGGTGAGTCTGAGACACGACCCCCCCCCCCTGAGAATGATAGAGAGGATATGAGTACAACCTTTATATAAAAAATAATAGAAAAAGAAATGCCTAGGTCATTAGTGAGGCACACCTTGGGCATCCCCAGGAAAAATTAGCTGAGGAAAAAAGGTTCTTCATGAAAGGTTCCAGAAAACAGCTGAAGCTGGGCAAAGTGTAGCGGGGTCAGGTTCTCCTGAGTGGGCTGTGTGGAGCTGTGAAGCTGAAGCCTTTGTTGCCATGGAGGGGACCCCAGGAAAATGGTTACGCAGAAACATGGGATATTTGCCCCAGAAAGCTGCAGGCACTGAGCAGAGCTGGCCCAAGAGAGAAGTCAGATGTACTGTAGGCAACAGAGCTGGAAGGGAGGGACTTCCCAAGGCCATATGATTCCATTATAAGCCTCAGATGTCAGGCACAGAGCTGCAGGGGGTTCACAGTTAAGAGATTATCTTGAATCTCAGAAGAGATTTAGGCTTTTGGAACAATGCTAAGACTGGGGATTTTTGAACTTGGAATGTGTATTTATTTTAGTGTGTGTGTATGTATGTGTATGTGTGTGTGTATGTGTATGTGTGTGTGTATGTATGTGTGTGTGTGTGTGTGTGTGTGTGTGTGTGTGCGTCACAGCAGGCGTGTGGAGGCTAGAGGACAACTTTTGGGTGTCTGTCCTTGTCTTCATCTCTTTTGAGGCAGTGGCTCATATTTACTACTTAATTTGCCAGGCTAGCTGGCCCACAAGCTTCCAGAAAAGTCTCATTTCCATTTCCCATCTTGCCACAGGCATGCTGGGATTACAGAAGCCCGCCACAACTTCTGTCTTTTTTTCTGGGGTCTGGGGATCTGAACTCTAGAATTCATGTTTGCACAGCAAGCTTTTTATCCATTTTTATCTATCTCTCCAGCCCTGACTGAATTAATAAATACATTAGCATTAATGAGGCACACCAAGGGCTGTCTCTGAGGGCATTTCCAGAGTGGATTAACTGAGTCCTGAATGTCCTGAGTGTCCTGAATGTGTCCTATGGGCTGGGGACCTGGACTGGATAAAAAGGAGAAAGTAAGTGAGGACCAGCACTCCTCTTGCTTGCTTTCCTGACTGAGAACACAGTGTAACGAGACACCTTAACACCACCATAGCATCAAGCTGCTCCTGCCACCGTGCCTTTCCCATCTCCATGGACTGGATCCCTCAACTGTAAGCCAAAACACAGCTCTATCTCTGAAGTTGCTCCCGGATAGGCATTTGTTCACAACAAAGAAAAAAGTAAGCAGTACACTACCAAACGTCTTTGTTGAACTTCCTTATGACACTGCTTTGTGTTGTAGGGATAATTATGATACATTAAAAACTTCCTGTACAGTATTACACTATTATACATTACATAATATAGTATATACTATATATACTAGTTATATATATTATATAGTATATATAATATAGTATATATTATATAGTATATATAATATAGTATATATTATATACTATATTCTTTCCTATTATAATTCTCAAGGTCTAAGGTCACCTCACTTCCAAGGGACAACCTTCTGATTTCCCTCATCATCTGAGTCTTGAGCCTCTAACCGAATAAAGCCATCTGCCTCTTGCTTTTCCTCATTCCTGACTGTACACCATGGACAGCCTCTTGTGTGTTATCATCCAGGCCAAGCCCATGGAGGAGGACCTGACTTGCCCCCTTGTCAGGCAGATGTGCCCACATGGGGTCATGCAATATGAAAAGGAGGTTTATAAAAAAGACAATTATTAATGGAAGTCTAAAAGTCACTCAATTTTGTACAAAAATTAAATGAGCATTCATGTTCAATGTGGTGGTTTTATTCTATTTCAGTAGTTTGATTTTAGGCAGTGCTGTGCAGTACTTCACAATGTCCCACATGCACATGGAGGTCAAGGTGAGGGTATTTGGAACCTGTATTAAAAGTAAGGTGGATGAGCTATCGAGGAAGACACAGGATATTGATCTACGGCCTCCACACAAATACCCACACACAGGCAAGTGCACCTGCATTCTCACGGGTGTCCACAGACACGCACACAAAAGCTCCAAAGAGCCACTGCTTCCACGTTAGCTGACCCAGAGTAGTTCAAGAATACAGAGACTCTAGAGGAATGAAAGTTTTCTAGGCTTCAGAAGGTAAAAATGAATGAAATCTGGCTTTAGGCCAATAGCTAACAGGCAGAGAAAGAAGCAGGAAGTGCGAAAGCAAACTTTGGGAAGGATGACTTCAGAATGGATTTTTTTGATAATGATAAATTCACGGATCCATGAATTTTAAATCAGTTGAGTAAGAAATGTGAAGAAATCTATCAAAACGAGGATTCTATCAGATGGTAGATAGCCAGTGATGATTAGGAAGTCTTAAAAGTGTGTGTGTGGTGGGAACCAAGGCAAGAGGGAAATAAGTTTCTTGCCACAGTGTAAGTTAGAAGACAGAGAAGTGGCTTGACAAAGAAACCAAAGAGCTGACAGGACACTGTCAACCTGGAGTTTTCTTTTTTTTTGGGGGGGGGGAAGAATTTATTGAACAGATTCAGGGGAAGTTAAGGGAAAAAGGCTGGCCCCCTTTCACAGAAGCCAGCAGAGACAGAGAGGCAGCACCTCCAGAAGAAGCAAGCACACTCCAACCCAACCTGGAGTTTTCTAAACAGTGAAGTCCCTTCCAGCAAGGGAGGAAACAGATACTTTATGCTCACAAAGGTGAAGGAATCCGTGACCAGCAGAACCTAGAGTAGCAAACGTGAGTAGATTTTTTTTTTTTTTTGGGACAAAAGACATCAGCAACCAGGTAGACATCCAGAGTTGCAGAGAAGAAAAGTCACAAATAGGCAACTGGAGCAGAAAACAAGTACTTTTTCTATTATTTATTTCTTATTTCTTTTTTTTTTGTTGTTGTTGTTTTTTTGAGGTAGGGTCTTACTCTAGCCCAGGCTGTCCTGGAACTCATGCTGCAGTTTCAGGCTGGCCTCAATTTTACAGAGATCTTCCTACCTCTGCCTCCTGAGTGTTGGGATTAAAGGCATGTACCTTCATGCCCTGCTTTATTATTTAATTTCTGAGGCTGGGGAGGTGACTCAGTGGTTAAAAGTGCTTGCTGCACAAACCTGACAACCAGAGTTCATATCCCTAGAACCTACTTAAAGTTTGGAGCAACAGTGCATGATCTGTAATCCTGTTGTGGGGCAAACATTGCTTTTTGGCAAGACTCTAATGGGTGTTTTAAGGAACGTGCAACAGAAAGTACAATGGACTCGAGCTCACTCAGACAAGGGGTTGCCTTTATTCAGCAACGAGGAGACAGACTTCTCCTAGTAGGAAGTCTCCATGAGTGATGGGAGATAAGGGATATTGTTCTTGAGAAACGTAGGAGTGGGGATCTTTGAGAAGAACGAAGACAGGGGGATGGTGGGAAGCGATGGCAGGATTGGAGGTGTCCCATATTAGGGGATTTATGGCAGGCAAAGGAGAAGTGGCATTTTGGGACTGTAATTTTTCTGAATTTGAGTCTATATGAAGTAAAAAAATAGAGGTGGCCCTTTTTAAAGGAGGACTATAGAGGGATACTTTGAGTTTGGAGAGGAGGTGTCTGCCTAGGAGGGACGTGGGACATTGGGGCATCATCAGAAAGGAGTGGGTGAGAGTTGAATCCCCAAATTGACAACAAAGAGGCAGAGTGCAGAGTGGCCTGTAAGAAGTCCTGGACACTCCATAACAGTTATGTCTGCAGGCAGACTAGGTCCTGGCCAGGAGTTGAGAAGTGAATAACTCACCCCAGTGTCCAGCAAAAAACAGACCCTCTTACCAACCACTATTCCTTGTACCCTGAGTTCCTTTGGACAGGGTTGCAACCTGACCTGGGCCTTGGAACTCAGGCCTCCCTATTGGACTAAGGCACAAGGGGAGAGCTGGTGGTGTGTGGTAAGTGGGCCACCAGGGTGACCTGCTGGACAGTCCATCTTCCAGTGACCCCATTGCCCACAGTTTGGGCAAGCCTTGGTAGAGCATCGAGGATTAGGGCAGTCTCTCGCCCAATGACCTGACAGGTTGCACCTGAAACATGGACGGGGGGCGGGGGAGGGTGTGGGGGCTGATCCCACTTCCAAGAAACAGAAGGTGAGGGCAAGGACTTTATTGGTGGCTCTCATTGGAGGGCTGTAGCCAAATTAGTGGTTAAGAGCTGGAAATCAGCTTGGCTCTCAATTTGACATTTTTTTCCTTTGTCTATCATTCTCTTTTTGCTGTTGTCTTTTGGTTTCCTCCTCTCTCCCATTAAAAACCTTAAATGCAAGGCTGAGTATCTCATTTTGAGGAGTAAAAGGGCCATTTGGTAGGTGCTGGAGTTTGTGTCTGCTATCAGGGGCTGATTGGCCCCAAAAGTGGACATGAAGTAGGAGGGTTCCTTTCTTGGAATTACTGTCAACATTAGTGTATTTGGTAAATGCCTCTGACAGGTGATTGAGAAAAATAGCTGGGTTTTCATCTGGGCCCTGAGTTAACTCCTTTATCTGATCAAAGTTTACCCTGCCATGGGACTGGTGGTGCATGCCTTCTGCCAGACAGGTGACCATATATTTGAGAGATCGTAAGTCCTCTGACCCTGTCTCATGGGAGAGGATGTGGAGGAAGCCTATGAAATGCAGTCTTCTGGATGTGACATGGATTGCGATCATGAATTCACAACAGCTGTGGTGTTTTGCAAGAGCACAGGATGCTGGGAAATCCCACAGACTTTGGAGGTTGGCCATCAACTAAGAGCAGCACCCCAGGCTCATGCCACATATCTTAGAATGCAAATTAGACCAAGCGCCTGGCTGCCTGTCCTGTGACTCCACTTCGATGACCTTGTCCTATTTCTTGTGACAATCCTTTGGCCTTGAGAGAAGGCAAGGACACAGTGTGGGGTACCCTCCACAGCAGCAGTTGAATGCACCCCACACTTGCCCTATTACCTGTGACCTGTCAATTTGTCTTCTGGAGGCCTTGGCAGCCGAGCTTTCTGAGGAGGCCATCTGTACAGCTCACTGTGAGGAGTACTGTCCAAAGAGAAGAGCCGAGTGCCTCCATGAGCGAGCCTGATGCAGAAGGACAACGCAGACTAAAGGCACCGTGTGTTGCAGGCTGCCACCCACATCAGAAGGAACAAAGGGAAATTTTCTTGATAAAAATTTCCACTGGGGGAAAAATAGGGACTTATGTAGTTGAGAGTATCAGTTCTAAAAATGCAATTTCCGGATTAATAACAAAGACACTGTTGCGGTGCGCCCGTTCCTTTAGGATGTGTGCTTTTGACCCACAGAACATATTGTGCCCCGTGGCTCTCAGCTAAATCACTCCTTAACAGTCCTCCCCTTTTTAATGCCCATGTCTATTAAAACGAGCCCCTGCTTGTACCAGGACCCCTCCTGGAAATGAGAAAGGCATCTCCACAGACCGGCCACTGGTTAAATATTAAAGCCAGCATCTTTCCTATTTGTGTGTCTACATATCACATCAAAGTAAAGAAAAATTCACCGGAAGACTGTCTCTCATGTGAAGTCTGCACTATCCAAGCAATTTTGACTTCTAAACACTCCACTTACACACTATTTAGATGGATTGAGTTTTTACACGAGGGACACATCTAGACACAAAACAAGATCCGTCTGGGTCATGAACTCCTCTCCACACAGGATAAGCCCCAGTGCACACACGTGTGCACACATGCAGGGTATTTATGAATGTGCTAAAAGCAGTATGATTTTGTAGCCCATTTCAATGCTTGCATCTTATCAGGCTATTTTTAAGAGAAGCAGGAGGAAGGAAAGGGTGCGCTGGTGTTGAAGTTGGCATCTAGGGATTTCTGTGGTTTGCTGACTTGGAGTCCTTTGGGTATATGCTCAGAAGTAGCATAGCTGAGTCACATGGTAGCTCTCTTTTTAGTTGTTTGGAGAAATTTCCATACTTATTTCTGCCCCACTTTACATTCCCACCAGCAGTGAATACAAGTTTCTCTTTCCCCACATCCTCACCAGCATTTGTTGCTGTTTGATTTCTTAATCATAGTCATTCTGACTGTAATCATATATGAAGAGACCAGCAGGAGGGGAAGGAGGGAGGAAAGGAATGGGAGTGGGTAAATTCAGTCAGAGTACATGATATACTTGAAAGAGAATGTCCATAGGAAACCCAACACTATGTTCAATAAACCTACGCCAATAAAAAACAAGTGTCGGAGAAGTGTACATAGCATTAAACCCATACAGTCAAAGAGCAAATCCTTAAAATAAAGCAGATACCCATCACACCCTCTTTTCTTCAGGAAGTAACCAGTCTTCAGAGGGAGATGAAAGGCATCCATTGTAGAGCAAGGAGAAGAGCCGTATACATGTCTGCTTCTCAGAATGCCCATCTGCCCATGGACAGAAGGCAGGATGTGCTGACGGGCCACAACCAGGCAAATTCAGAAGGTCTGAGAGGATAGGACTCAGGCTGCTTGGACAGAGAGCCCTGAGTGCCGCTAAAGCTGGAGGGTATGTGGAAATCTTAGCCCCAAGATTAATGCTTTCAAGATGGGCACATTGTTCTACTATTGAGCTGCTAAAAAGTGAATTTCTATTAAATATGCAAAATTTAAAATATTCATCCTGATCACTGTCAGCTATTTTAATGAATAAAGTGGGTATTTGAATATATAGTCTCATAATTTTCCTAGCTTGTGGCCAGATGTAGACTACAAATTAATAAATGGCATCTCTTTGAAAACTCGTATATTTTGAATTAAACAAACCTAGTTCTCTTTAGGTGAAATATTTAGATATTTGAATTTTATAATAAATTGAGGCAAATCTTCCCAAATCCTGCACTAATAGTTCCCATTACTATTAACCTGATGCTTTTGGGGGAGATGGATACACATGTGGGCAGTGACAGCTGTTGGTGATTGGTATCTTCTCTGCAGAAGGCACTGAGTGGGTTTCTGGGAGTTGCAGGTAACAGAGAGGAGATGGTAATAGAAATGTCCTGTGCCACTTCCCGTAGCACATCAGCAACCTGCCCTTGTCTCTCAGGAGAAGAGTTGGCATCCATTATCTTAAGCTGACATTGTTCTGGCTCTGATTCTCCCCTGATGTCACAGATCATGCATGCTCTAAAAGTTAATCCCATCATTCTTATGTCTGAGTTCATGGTCTGTGGTCATGGGTGATAGTCTCATGGTCATGAGCATGATCATAACGAGGGTCATGACAATGGTTATTGGGAAACAGTCATGGTAATGGTTGTGGGTGGGAGTTCTGGGTAATGGACCTCAACAATGGCTGATATGGTCACTACGGTCATTGGGAAGGGTCATGGAAAATATTCACGACAATGGTCATTTAGATCACGAAGAAGTCAGAGGTCCTGGGCCATGGCTCTAGGCAGCATCAGAAGTGAAGACCATAGACCATTGCCAATGGCAGTAACTGTGGGGATGGCCGTCTGAGAAGGTCATGATGGTGGTTATCAATGCTTTCATGAGGATGCCTTGAGGGGAGTGTGCACTGCTTTTGGAAAACAAAAACTACAGTTGTTTTAATAAGTTTGTCTGTCTGGAAAGGTTTTAACTCATTTTCCAACACCAAATTTGTCCTCAGTTCCATCTAGGTTCTGGGCTCCTCTGCTGCTGCAAGTCAAAATGCTCTTTGTGGTCATCTCCATGCAGACATCTTGTCTCCCACAGCCTGTTCTTATTTAGGGTTCTCTAGAGGAACAGAACTGATAGCATAAATGTATTTATAAAGGGGATTTCTTAGATGAATATGGGCTGGGTAGTCCAACAGTGGGTGTCTGAACTCTAGAAAGTCTAAGAATTGGGTTGCTGCTCAGTCCACAAGGCTGGATGCCTTGACTGTCCCAATCTGGCACTGAAGGCCTTGAGGATTCCCAGAGAGCTGCTGGTTTTCAGTCCCATTGAAAGACTAAAAACGCTGGGTTCTAATATCTGTGCAGGATGTAGCAACAGGGTAGATGCATGCACCAGCCATTAGTATGGACAGTCAGGTCCCTTTCCCTGGAACCTCTTTATATATTGGCTGCCACCAGTAGGGCTGCCTGTTCTAAAGGAAGGCCTTCCCACCTCAGTTAGTCCTTCCTGGAGATGCCCCCACAGACTTGCCCAAGAGGCGTGCCTCATACTTGATTCCTGATATGACCAAATTGACGAGAGAAAGTAACCATCACAGCTGTGCCACAAAGTATAAGTACATGGGTAGGTGTAGTAGACAGCTCACGATGTTGGGACAAACTTCCAACCAAACACAGTTTGACAGGGGGAAGGACATTTATTTCAGCTTACAGATCTAAGGGAAGTTCCATCAATGGAGGAAGAAGCTGGCTCCCATTCATAAATCCAAGCAGTGAGAGAAACCACCAGCAGCCAGCAAGCACCAAAAAGCAGCAAGCATGAACCTACTGTAAGCAGGACCCCACCAGAGCTCAAACCTCTCTGCATACCTTTGAGCTGGAATTCAGATCTGCCCCCAGTTGACACCATAGGGCTGGACTCCAGGATCTCCCCCCCCCCCACTCCAAGTAACACCTCAGGGCTGGAGATCCAAGTTACAGGCTATAATAAAACACCCAAGTCTATGGGGAACATACATTCAAAGTACCACAGTAGGTTTTGATGAAAACTCCCAACAAACTCACCATTGTGTTGAAGTCATTGTGGGAAAATCTCAACGTCAAGTGTGAGCTTTGGAAAGGAGGCAAAAGCAAGATGGAGTCTTGCCTGGGCAGGTCACTCCACTACCCTACTCCCCAATGGGATGGGTTCCTGTGTTTGGGCATGCAGGCTAATTTCACAGCTGGTGAGCTTTCTGCTGACCTGGAACTTAGTGAAGGGAACAAGTGAGAAAGGATAGAACCAATAACTTCAGAAGGATTTTGACACTTGGACTGATAGAATCTGCTGGGCTGGAAATGACATAATCCATAAGATTCAGAGTCTAAAATGTTAAGTCTGGGAGTATAGAAATAAGACTAAGCAGATAAATAGCAGAGCAGACATTTCTTTAAAACTGTTCTT
>PVHP010035802.1:0-18287 GCA_004024765.1 Zapus hudsonius
TCCCTCCTTCCCTCCCTCCCTCCCTCCTTCCCTCCCTCTGTTTACTGGGTTCCTAGGTTGTCTGCAAAGTGCCCAGAGGACTCATGGGAAACAATGCTCCGTTATAGGGTGAGGAGGCAGTGCTGGGTCACCCAACAGTCTGAATGTGTGAAAGGAGGAAGGTGCCTGACCTGAGGGAATTCAGTGTTTTCAGGACAGAGCACCTGGCTCTCAGGTGATCTTCTTCAGGGTCTCTCACCGCCTGATCTCTTCCAGTCTAGGGACAGGAAGATGGTGGGAGACATGACTGGGGCCCGAGCTTATGCCTCCACCGCCAAGTGTTTGAACATCTGTGCTCTGGTCTTCAGCATCCTTCTGGTCGTTTGTACCATCATTGCTGTCGTCGTTGTTCTGATGTACACTGTCAGGCCTTCTTACAGATAACAGAGTCTATGACCTTCCGGTCAAGCCATCCACAGCTGCCCCTCAACCTGGACTGAGACCCTGACCCTCCACCCCAGATCACATGCACACTTCTGTCTACGGTGAATTCAATAAAGTCCATGTGGTGAACTGTGCTATGGCTCTCTGTCCCCTGCCTGGTCCTATACTCAGTCCACCTTGCATACTCCCTGACTGAGGCTGGCAGGGCATGTCCTCAGCAGGTTTCTGGTCTCTTAATGTGGGAAGCAGCTGACCAGCAACCCGGGTGAGGTCCTCCTTCAGTTATTTGGCCACTCCAGGTAAGGTGTCACCCATTTATGTCCCCAGAGTGCCATGTAGAGCCCTGACCCAAAGAATCCCCAGTCCTGGGATGGAGGATCTGCCCTATGTCCCTACTCTACTGAGGAGAAGAAACGTCCTACCCAGAAAGCTGTGTCTGAGATTCTGTGGTGGTCTTGGGTAAGGACTCGGGGCTTTTATGCTGACCCGGTCTGCAGTCTTGATTGCTGGGCATCCTTGACTTAGTGTGACCACCAGCCTCCTGAAATAGCACTCTAGGTCAAGTCTGGGTACTGAGATGGCCCATGGCTGGGGTCACACGCTGCCCCTGTCCCTGGAACCATGGGCAGTGGGCACCTCACTAAAAAGGGATCCACTTGGCCTGCCCTCGAGAAGGAGGCTCTGAGCCTCATATCCCTGGCCAGTGGCTACAGCAGCATTCTTCTGGGGTGGTGAGCCTGTGACAGGGGTGGGTCCCTTGTGGTCTGAAGATGTGCAGGGCCCGTCCCAAGGACTCTCCACCCAACAGCAGCCTGCCCTGGACACTTCCTCCTTTACTGTGGTAGCCAGAGCCCACTCCTCTCCTGGGTTGCCTCAAATCTCCTGGGAAGGGTGATATCTCTTCCAGTTGGTGCGGGATCCCAGTCCTGTCCCCAGGGTGCCTTCTCATGGGTACTGTGATGGTTAAGTTTTGATGTCAACTTGACCTTTCAAATAATCTTGGGTGGGTCTCTGAGGATGTTTACAGGAAGGCAGCCTGGGTAGAGTTTACAGGTAGGGGGCAAGATGTAAGGAAGCTCAAAGAAGCTAGAAGTAAACATCCTTTCCTGTGTGGGCAGTGCAGGAAGCAAAGTCCAGAGACTCAGGAAGCCATTAAGTCTGGGGAAGGGTTGTAAGACCCCACCCTAAGGCTATATAAAGGGGAAGAAATTCTCTCCTTGGCTCCTACCTGTTTGCTGTTCTGTGTGTGTGGTATAGTTGATAGGTTTCTCTCTCTGCTAGGACCTGTGAAAGAGGGCCAGCCTCTTTCGCTGTTATGGAACTTCCCCTCAATCTGTAGTTTCAATAAATACTTTCCTCCCCCAAATTGTGCCTGGTTTGCAGATTCATCCCAGCGGCGTGTGGCTGACTACGACAGGTACCTAGTTCTGCTCCCAGTAACCCATCCTTCAGAGTGGTTCTGGCCTTCCCTTTTGTGCCTCTGGGACTCGGCCCCATCTTGTAAAGCACCAGGGTGTGGTGGTTCTAGAGTGCCCTGGGTGCTACTGGGGACTTGCTCCCACAGGGGGAGGACCAACTCTTTTTGTTTAATATTCTGTTTATTTATTTGTAAACATAGAGAGACAGACAGTCAGAGATAATGGACCTGCCGGGGTCTCCAGCCACCACTGCAAATGAACTCCAGATGTGTATGCCAGTCACTTTGTGCATCTGGCTTTATGTGGGTTGTGGGAACTCAGGTTGTTAGGTTTTGCAAACAAGTGCCCTACTCACTGAGCCATCACTCCAGCCCCCCTCCCCCGACTCTTTTTTTATATTTTATTTATTCATTTTCAAGCAGAGAAATAGAGAGAGAAAGAGAGAGAGAGGGAGGGAGGGAGGGAGCGAGCACCAGGGCCACCACCTTGTGGGTCTGACATATGTGGGTCCTGGGGACTTAGGCACCAGAGGCAAGTGCCTTAACCACTTAGTCATCTCTCCAGCCTCCCCCGACTCTTAATAAGAAGGGGTGGGGCGACTTTTGCAGGATCAAGAATTTGGACACCTGCTTTGGTTACGGCAGAGCTTCCAGTATGGTATGTACCTCAACTTGACTTCCAGCGCTGACTCTTGACAGTGCAGACCTGCTCAGCCCAAAGTACTGAACAAGTCAATAAACTCGCCCTTCCCAATGAGCTACACAGCCAGCCCTTCTTATCCCCTCTCCTGACATCACATGGTGCTTCCTGTTAATTTGAGATTTTTGGTTGAGATTGCATTCATGACTGTCATCCCCCCTTCCCCCACATCCCATGGGGACCAGTCCTTGCACTGCTTCCCAAGCAGTCTACCCTCTGGGAAGAGTCTTAGCCATACAAGTGCATCCAGAAGAGACCGTCTGTCCTCAGAAGCCCAGTGTCCTACTTATTATGAACGTCACCACAGGGAGGTTGGTCAGCTGGAGCCTCCTCCGAGCAGGAAGTCAACTGCAATAACTATGAAATCTCCCAGGAGGGATGATCCCCTCAGCTATTCGTGGCCCAAGCCTCTTCCTTCACAGACTCCGGTCCTACTCTGCCCCTAAGAAGAGGCCTCAGGGATGGCTCTCAGGAACCCAGGAGTGTGAGCCAGGAGCTGCATGATCACCCTAATGCCCTGTGTGGACTGGTCCTCCCAGTGCCCTCCCCTCAACCCAAATCCAGGCGGGGCAATGTCAATCTTGTCCCGCTTGTCCTGGTATTCACCTCTGGGCAGATAGGGAGGAGTCTTGAGTGCCTGGAAAAGAGGAGATGCCTCACCCTGTGCACTGCCCTAGCCATGCCCATCATCCTAACCACACTCACCCCAGGGCCCTCGGTTTGGCAGTGCTTTGTGCCATCCAGGTCCCCAAAGGGCTAAGTCATGTCCTGGAGACCTGACAATTCCTCTACCAGGTGGATGAGCACCGTTCAGTTTCAAAGATCTGAGGCCCCAGAGTCTGTCCTACAAGCAAAAAGTCACTGGTCTGACATTTGGCTTCTGCAGTAGGTCCATAATTGAGGGTTCTACCCTGCTGGCACACTACTGTATGTCCACACTGTTTCAGGACCATTAATTATTGTTTTTATTAGCAGTTTGGGGTGGGGGCAAAGAACCTGGAGAATTGTAGCACAGAGGCATAGCTGGGAGAGGGTGGGGAGCAGGTAGGTTGGAGCTCTAAAGCTGAGGGGGGGGGGCATGTGTAGGGAGAGAGGAGGCAGGCTGAGACAGAGCTACTGAGAACACACATCTTTTCAAAAAAGAGGACCAGCAAGAAAATGGCATCTCGGCATTTTATGCCCATGTCCTTGAGGCAGGGTGACTTGCCCAGTGGAGAAAGGACCCTTGGGTGGTGAGGTAGCCTTTCCTTCTCATGGCTAGGTAGCAGAGGAGAGAGGGTAGAACTCTGAGAATGATACCCATGACCAGATGCATGTGCCACCATGTGCATCTGGCTTTTTTACGTGACTCCTGGAGAATCAAACCTGGGTTATTAGGCTTTGTAGGCAAGCACCTTAACTGCTGAGCCATCTCCCCAGCCTCTATTTTTTAATGTGCAAAACCTGCATATTCCATAACAAACCCTAAACCTCAGTTTCCTGAAGCTGCCTGGCATGTTGGACTGCACCCTCCTCACACAGCCGGTCACTCAGTGGCCAGTGAGTGAGCTGGTCTCGGCAGAAGCTTTTGACCTGCACAGGTTCCCCAGGGTCAGGCAGGAGTGAGAGATGGAATCTCTGAGGTCTGGCCAGAAAGTATACAAACCCTGAATGTGTCTAAGGGGAAGGGTTTATTGTGACATGTTCTGTGTGTCTTTCTTTGCTAGTTGTCCTTTCGTCAGTTGACAGCATTTGAGTTTCTTCATGTTTTTGGCTGCCAGGAACAAATAAAACTTTCGTGTATAAATTTTTGTGTGGATGCGTATTTCATCCTGGCGTTGCTGGTTCCCAGTAATTTTTCATTTAACTTTTGGAAGAGCAGCCCAACATGTTATGAAGCAGCTGCTTGGTATTATAATTCCAGGAACCATGTCCTGGCACCAGCAAAGTGTGCCGGGAATTGACTCAGAAGTTCCGAGATAAGAAATTAGCAATGGGTGGGGGCCTAGGAAGGTGGCCCAACCACTAAGATGCTTGCTTGCAAAGCCTGCTGGCCAGGGTTCAATTCTCAAGATGCCCATGTAAAGCTGCACAGGCATTCATCTGCAATGGCATGAGAACCTGGCATGCCCGCACACATACAAACATACAAACACAAAAAAATAAATTTTAGCCTGGGTGTGGTGGTACAGGCCTTTAATCTCAGCACTCAGGAGGCAGAGGTGGGAGGATTGCCATGAGTTTGAGGCCAGTTTGGGACTACAGAGTGAGTTCCAGGTCAGACTAGCCTAGTGGGACTCTACCTCGATAAAAACAAAACAAATAAATGTTAAAAATTTTAAAAGAAGAAATTAGCAATGGGGCAGGACCTAGGCTGTAAACAGCAGTGCTAAATGCATTGTTCATGGGCTTATTAGCCCTGAGGATGGGTCACTCAGACAGAACACTGCATCACACTTCCGAAGTAGGTAGGTCTTTAATAAGAGGTGTTATTATTGGAACCAGCTGGTAGTGACTAAAACAGTCCATAAAGTAAATTTCTGAGACTGGAAGGCAGTCATCTGAGAACATCTTCAGGCTTGGACTGGAGGCCTCGTCTGCAGGATGAAAGTGAAGGAAACAGTCGTCCTATATTCATTCCGGCATTGAGTCTGAGCCCCTTCCACCAGTCTCCTCCTCAGGAAAAGAGTTTTCACTTCAGTGAGTCCAAGTCAGAAAACTGGGAGGGAGCCTGGCTGCATCGACAAGAAAGACTCAAGATTTGCTGAAAACAGCAGGTAGGGAATAAACTATACTAGTGAAGCCAGCTAGAATTGGAGCCGGGTGTGGTGATGCACTCAAGAGGCTGAGAGTTCGAGGCCAGCCTGAGGCTGCAGAGTAAATTAATTCCAGGTCAGTCTGGGCTAGAGTGAGACTCTACCTCGTTTTTACAGAAAAGAAAAGAACAAGAACAAGAAGAGAGTTAGAATGGACTGGAGGTTGCACGATAGCTTTTTTCTGAAATGTAACTTTCTTTTGCAGATGTTTCAGTTTCACCACAGAGAGACCCTGGTGGTTAATCCCGTCAACTCTGCTGGATTTAGAGGCATCTAGATCAGTGAAGCTCGCTTCAGGTGGCTGTGAAGGCATCTCCAGAGATGATTCATTAAGGCAGGAGTTAATCCCTGCCTTAAACCCGGTTAAAGCCCGAGTGTGAGTCATACCATTCCATAATTTGGGGGCTTCATGGAATAACAGGAAAAACTCAGAGTGCTACATTCCCTCCCTCCCTCCTTCCAGACCCCCCCCCCAACATCATGTGAATTTCTCCACTCCACCCTCACCACAGTGATGGTCAGAAACCTCTGAAACCCTGAGCAAAAGAAACCCTGCCTTCTTTTAACTTGTCGGTATCAGGTATTTGATCACAGCTAACACAGAGATCAATTTATTTACGGTTATCCAGTCTTTCTAAATGCAATCTTATTATTTACAGAAAAAGTGAGTGCACACATAAGTGTTTTTCTTCTCTAACTGGATTTGGCTTGAAGTCTATTTTGTCAGATATGAGTTAATTTTCCCACCTTTCACTATGAGTCTGTGTGTCTTTGTCAGTGAAGTGTGTTTCTAAGGGTGAGGGGCCTTACCTGTAAATGAAAGTCCTCCTTCTAGGATGCCATGTGGAAGAAAAGAGACTGGCCTTTGTTCTAAGGAAGCTTTTAAAACTTCCACTAGGTAAGTCAAATAGATATCTGATTGGTCTATATCTGACCCATCAATTTTTGCATCTAGGTTTGGGCTCTGGCTAGAGACACCTCCTCCTCAAGGGGAGGGGGTCTATGGAGCTTGCCTGAAACTGTCATATTATGACTTCTGGCTCTGTGAGAACGTGCTTGCTCGCAAGGCTAACAAGCCTCTTTAGTACCCACATAAAGTTGGACACAAAGTGGCTCACACGTCTATAATCCCCGGGCACCTACAGGGATCGGAGTTGGCACTGATAAAATCTTGAAGCTTGCAAGCTGCAGTGGCAAGAGAGACTGTCTCAAAAGAAGGTGGAGGGAAAGCAGAAACACCTTGAGATTGTCTTCTGACCTCCACACAGATACTGTAGTAGTACATGCAAGCCATGCGCACACATCAGACACATACACATGTACAGAGACATACACATACACAAACAAATAAGAAAAATACAAAAAATTAAAGAAATATAACTACAATCTTCTAAGGCAACGACACCACCAAAAGTATTTTAAAAAATGACTGTTCAGGCAGAGGTAGGAGGATTGCTGTGAGTTCAAGGCCAGCCTGGGACTACAGAATGAGTTCCAGGTCAGTCTGGGCTAGATCGAGACCTTACCTCATTAAAAGAAAAGAAAAGAAAAGAAAAGAAAAGAAAATTACTAACTAGATTAAGCTGTGAAGATAAAAATTTAGGTAAAAGCCGGGCATGGTGGCGCACACCTTTAATCCCAGCACTGGGGAGGCAGAGGTAGGAGGATCACTTTGAGTTCAAAGCCACCCTGAGACTACATAGTGAATTCCAGGTCAGACTTGGCTAGAGTGAGACCCTGCCTTGAAAAACCAAATAATAATAATAATAATAATAATAATAATAATAATAAAGAAAGGAAACAGGAAGGGAAAAGAAATGTATAAGCTAGGTTAGATAAAGAAAAAAGAAGAATTGGAAAGACCTTTAGGAAGAGGTTGAGAAAAGAGAATTGCTTGAATGTAAACTGTCCCCCATAGGCTCAGATATTTGAGCACTTGGTCCCCAGCTGGTGACACTGTTTGGGAAGATTCTGGAAACTTTTGGAGGTAGAGCCTTGTCGGAGTGAGCGGCTCAATGGTATGGGCTTTGAGATTTTATAACCAGGCCCCACTTCCTGATTGCTGACTCTGGATGCTATGTGAGAAGTCTGCCTCTAACTCCTGCTTCCAGGCCTCCCCTGCCATAGTGGACTGCAACCCCTGGGACTTTGCTGTAGTCAGCTTTACATTGCTGGGTTGCACTTCCAAACAAGACAGTTTACAGGAGGAACGGGCTTTCGTTCAGGCTTACAGATCCAAGGGAAGGTTCATAATGGCATAAAGAGCTGACTCCTTTTCACAGATCCAAGCAGAGAAACACCACCAGCAGCCAGCACCACACACAAGCAAGCACAGATGGGCAGCCAAACAGCAGGGAACCCAGGCAGAGAGAGCTCAAGTCCTTTGCATACTCTTGGCTAGAACAGATCCACGACACCCCCCCTCCCCAGTAACATTTTTGGACTGGACTCCACCCCCCAGTGACACCTCTTCCAGGCAGGTGGCTGGAAACCCAAGTTTTTAAATAAAAACACCTGAGTCTATTGGGGGACATACACTTCAACTACCACAAACTGTAAGTAGAAATTGACCCTTCCTTCCTAAACTGCTTCTTGGCAGGTTATCTGATTATAGCAATCAGTGAATTAACTAAAACAAAGAGTAAAAGATTTAAAAACCAATCACACAATAAAGAAAAATACATAAATTAGACAAACAGAAAAATGAATAAAAACAAAGAGATAAATTGTCTTTAAAATAGCATAAAATACTATAAGTATAATAGAAGAAAAAAGAGAAGACTCAAAGGGCAAAAATAGAATAAATCAATTTGGGAATATCATTTTTCTAAATACTTATAAGATGAATGACTATCATTATCAAATATAAAACCATCCAATAAGTTGTTGGTCAAGGTGGAGTCTGAGGTACCCAAAATATGACAGGCTATTGCCAAGGCTTTTGGTTGCCCACCAGAACTAGATGGTAAGACTCTAATGCTGAAGACTCCACATGTTTGGGCTGAAGGACACTGAGAAATCAAGCTGGAGCTGAGCTGGAAACCTCCTCCCTATTGACCAGCTGTCAGGATGCTGGAAAGAGCTCTGCAGCCTGTTGGGGGAGAAAAGATAGCAACACTCAGGCTAGGGAGACGGCTCAGAGGTTAAAGGCACTTGCTTGCAAAACCTGCAGGTCTGGGTTCGATTCCCCAGGACCCACACAAATCCAGATGCACAAAGTGGTGCATGCGTCTGGAGTTCATTTGCAGTAACTGGAGTTCCTGGGGCAGCTGTTCTCTCTGCTTGCAAATAAATACATAAAATATTTTTTAAAAAAGATATCAACACTCTGAACCAATAGTGTATCTATCATGCTTCTTGTAAGCTGGACAGCCAGGCCAAATATACCAACTGGTGCAATGGTGGCATGTCTGTTATGGGAGCAACCAACTGCTCTTTAATTGGACTTGAGGCCTGCTCCATGGAGGGAAGTCATGTCTGGTACTGAAAACCTAACCAAAAGCCTATAGCTGGAGAGTTCATAAGACCTAGGGGGAAAACTACTACTGTTTTCTGGCTAACTGGATATATTCTGCCCACCAAACTGCCCTCTAAATACTTATGTTTATGACCCTACATTGATTCTACTCTCCCTTTTGGTTAGAGAAGTTTCTATTTTCAGATAGTGGTGACCACTGAGAAGATTCAAAACTAAACGAAGGGGCTCAGCATTAAAGGTGCTTGCTTGCAAAGCCTGACAGCCTGGGCTCTATTCCTCAATACCCACATCAAACCAGATGCACAGAGTAGAACAAACATCTAGAGTTTGTTTGCAGTGAGAAGAGGCCCTGGTGTACCCATCCCCTGACTCTTTCTCTCTCTCTCTCTCTCTCTCTCTCTCTCTCTCTCTCTCTCTTTCTCTCTCTCCTTATAAAAAAATAAAATATTTTTTAACACTCACCAAAGTGCTGAGGAGAAATGACAGTGGAGTGTTTAGCACTAAGTAAGACATCTCTATCACACCCTTCAAGGAGCTGTATGGTGATTTCCAAGTCAGGCTGGGCTAAAAAGTGAATTTGTCTCAAAAAAAAATCATGGCTCAGCAGTTAAGGAGCTTGTCTACAAAGCCTAATGAACTGGGTTCAATTCCCTGGTTCCCATGTAAAGCCAGATGCATAGTGCTACATGTATCTGGAGTTCGTTTGCAGCGGCTGAAGGCTCTGGCACATCCCCCCCCCTCTTCCTTTGTCTCTTCTCTCTCTAAATGCAAATAATAAATAAATAAATGGAGAAATACTTTGTAAGAAAAACAACCTAAGCAATTCATGACCACAAAGCCAGCATTGCAGAAGAATCCTCCACACAGATGAGGCAGAATGACAGTGACAAAAACAAGAATTCAGGGAGCTGAGGAGGTGACTCAGCTGTTAAAGGCACTTGCTTGTAAAGCCTGCTGGCCCAAGTTCAACTCCCCAGTAGCCACCTAAAGCCGGATGCACAAAGTGGTGCATGCATCTAGGGTTCTTTTGCAGCAGCAAGAGGTCCTTGGGCACCACTCATATTCTTTCTCATAAATGAATATAAATATATTTTTAAATGAGAACCCAGGAGAGATCAATTTCATGAGAGAAATAGATGAATGAATGATAGTTAGGAAATTGACGAAGCAAAGTGTTGATTCTTTGAAAAGATAAACAATGTTGGCAAACCTTCAGCAAAACTAACCAAAAGAAAGAGAAGACTCAAATAAAATTAGACATGGAAAGGGGCACATTACAACAGATCAATTAAATCCAGAGGATCGTTTGGGAATACTTTGAAAATTTATATTCCCAAACTAAAAAAATCTAGGAGAAAATGATAAATTTCTAGACGCGTATGATAGGAAACTCAAATCAAGAGGCTATAAACAATTTAAACACACCTTGAATAGTCGGTGGGATTAAAGCAATAATGAGCCTCTCCTCAAAGCTCACCAAAGGGCTGTGAAGTGGCGGTGGAGTGTTCAGCACTAAATGAGGCATCTCTTGTCACACCTTCCAAGGCCCGGGGACCATTGTGGAAAAGGTGATGAAAAGAACGTAAGAGCCAAAGGAAAAGGAGGAATGCTTACAATGCTGTCTTGATATTCGTGACCTCACAGTGGCTGATGCTACTTACACAAGACCTGCATAATAGGAGGGAGGAAATGACGACATCAAAATAGGAAAGAGACTAGTTGGAAAGAAGGGATTCAGTGGAGGGGCTTCGAAAGCAGGGAAAGGGAGAGTTGTGTGGGGGGATTATGATCATGGGATGTTGTCTATAAATGTATGGAAATTGTCAATAAAACATTTAAAAAGTATAAAACCAGCTGGGCGTAGTGGCGCACGCCTTTAATCCCAGCACTCGGGAGGCAGAGGTAGGAGGATCGCCGTGAGTTCGAGGCCACCCTGAGACTACAGAGTGAATTCCAGGTCAGCCTGGGCTAGAGTGAGATCCTACCTCGAAAAACCAAAAAAAAAAAAAAAAAAAAAAAAAGTATAAAACCAACTGGAATAACAAATGTTTTCTCCAAACCTTTCTACCTTGAATTTATTTCTCTTTTCAGTGTCTTTTATTGTTCTTTTTTGTTTTGTCTTTCCTGAAAAGGAACCTTCTGTGCCTGCTGGTGGGATTTTGGATCACATTTATGTGATACTATGGGAATAGCTCCCTCGGGTGTCACTCCAAGATTGGTGTCTCCCACTGTGTCTTGAGTGTGCCCTGGACATTTATAGAAACGTGATCAGGCTCAAGACACTTGGGGATCACACCTTATGCGTCCTCCTAGCTGAGCCAATAAAGTTCCTTCCAACTCAGATCTGGCGTAAGTTATCATGGACTTCCCCGTGAGGCCTTTACGCATCCTGAAGACTTTCTCCTGATGCTCCGTCTTTTACGATGAGGCACTCACAGAATTTGTAAAGTGAAAGTGTTTAGTGTTAACATTTCCTGAGAAGTTGTGAACAAATGCCCCTTCACCCCAGATAGGCCCTGGACAACAGACCAAAGATACAATTCCTCCTCAAGTCTAGCTTAATGACTGACCAGTGAGTTTATTGGAATTACTTACAGGAGTTCAGGTGAGGGGTCGCTTACTGGAGTACCGGTGACTCAAAGGCAGCTAAATCACTTGGAAGTCTCTACTCGTGACAGAAGATGTATCTCTGGAACTCACTATAGAACTTGAGGCAGCTGGCCTGCTAGGAGAGTCTCTTCTCCCAAATAGTTCTAACCTTCCTATAACCTGTGGGTGGGGCCTTGTGAACTTCTGAGCTTTAAAGAGCCTATGTTTAAATTTGGAAGTTACTGAGGAGTCCCTATCTAGGACAGGTTTCAATTCAGAGGAAATTGCTATACAACAAAGAGGGAAGGTTGCAATCAGCAGGAGAAGGGAGACAGAAAAAAACATAGAGATAGTGGAGGAGTGGCAGAGAAAGGGGCTGAATGCTAGCAAAACCCACCACCACCAAAAACCTCTAAGCAATGCTCTGAGAAATTCTATGACTGTGGGCTATGATGGAGGCTATGACAAGGCTATGATGGAGGCTAAGATGAGGTTATGATGGAGTCTATGACAAAGCTATGATGGAGGCTATGACAAAGCTATGATGGAGGCTATGACAAGGCTATGATGGAGGCTAAGACGAGGCTATGATGGAGTCTATGACGGCTATGATGAAGGCTATGACAAAGCTATGATGGAGGCTATGACAAGGCTATGATGGAGGCTATGATGGAGGCTATGACAAGGTTATGATGGAAGATATGACAGAAGCTATGATGGAGGCTATAACAAGGCTATGACAAGGCTATGATGGAGGCTATGACAAGGTTATGACGGAGGCTATGATGGAGGCTATGACAAGGCTATGACAGGCTATAACGGAAGCTGTGATGGAGGCTACGACGGAGGCTATGACAAGGCTATGACGGAGGCTATGATGGAGGCTATGACAAGGCTATGACAGAGGCTATGATGAGGCTATGATGGAGGCTATGACAAGGCTATGATGGAGGCTATGACAGAGACTATGACAGAGGCTATGACAAGGCTATGATGGAGGCTATGACAAGGCTATAATGAAGGCTATGACAGAGGCTATGATGGAGGCTATGACGGATGCTATGACAAGGCTATGATGGAGGCTATGACGGACGCTATAACAAGACTATGATGGAGGCTATGATAAGGCTATGACTGAGGCTATGACAAAGCTATGATGGAGGCTATGATGGAGGCTATGATGGAGGCTATGACAAGGCTATGACAGAGGCTATGACAAGGTTATGATGGAGGCTATCACAGATGCTATGACAAGGCTATGATGGAGGCCATGACAAGGCTATGATGGAGGCCATAACAAGGCTATGATGGAAGCTATAATGAAGTCTCTGACACACAATGATAAATTACTCTAGGTAGTTTAGCCAGGCCCCTGAGGAAAGGTAAATATCAATCTGTCCTGATGTCCCAAGGCAGTTCCTGTTCAGATACTGAAATTCCAGTCCAGGGGTTAAAATTCTTTTTAATTTTTTTCAATTTTATTATTTATTTGCCAGAGAAAGAAATCTTGGGACAAGGCCTGGTGGTACATGCCTTTAATCCCAGCACTTGGGAGACTGAAACAGGAGGATCACTGTGAATTCAAGGCCAGCCTGGGGTCAGCCTGAGACTACATGAATTCCAGGTCAGCCTGGGCTAGAGCAAGACCCCACCTCCAAAAACCAAAAGAAAGGAAGGAAGGAAGAAGGAAGAAAGGAATTAAAGAAATAAGCAATTAAGCAAGCCAAGCATGGGCATGCCAAGGCCTCTTGCTGCTTAAAACCAACCCCAGACACATTAGCCACTTTATGCATCTGGCTTTACCTAGGCACTGAGAAGTTGAACCCCAGGCTGGCAGGCTTTGCAAGCAAATGTCTTTAACTGCTGAGCCATCTTCCCAGCCCCAGGGGCTAAATTCTAAGAAAACTCCTACCCATCAAGGTGGTGGCTGTTGACTATTCAGATCACCAGCTGACCAACCAGCTTTTGTTCTCACCACTTCCTGAGTCCTGTCCAGTTCCTTAGAATTTTGGTGGTCTCCCCTTCAGCCTACACAATCCCACTTTACCTCTTCATCAAAGACCCCTGAACGTGTTTAAGTAGACTGATCATGTGTGTAACATCCTGATGCCTGGTTTTCATCACTCAGACTCTTATGAAAACCTGTCAAAGCTGCTGCAGTTCTGAAAGCTGGCTGGCAACTCTTTTTGAATCCTATAGTGGTTTGATTCAGTTGTCCCCCATAAACTTATGTGTTCTGAATGCTTCATCCCCAGCTGATGGCAATTTGGGAATTGGAACCTTGTTGATAAGATGTGTTGTTGGAGATGGCTTATGGGTGTTATAGCCAGTTTCTCATTGCCAGGGTTTGGCACACTCTCCTGTTGCTGTTGGCCACCCGATGTTGGCCAGGAGGTGATGTCCAGCCTCTGCTCATTCCACTGATTTCCCTGCCATCATGGAATTTCCCCTCGAGTCTGTAAGCCAAAATAAACCCTTTCCTCCACAAGCTGCTTTTTATTTTAATTAATTAATTAATCTATTTTTAGGTAGGGTCTTGCTCTAGCCCAGGCTGACCTGAAATAGTCTCAGGATGGCTTTGAACTCACAATGAGCACTAAATGAAGCATCTCTGTCACACCCTCCAAGGCCTGAGGGCTCCATGTTTAGGTTTAGTTCATCAATGCAAAACACAGTTCTCACCTCAAAGGGAATAAGAGATAGTTTATTCTGAGTCATTGGACCACAGAGTGGGACCACTGGTTCATGTTGACTGAATGGCATGTTCTATCATGTATCACAAAATAAAAGAAAGCCAAAGGTCAAGGCATTGACTAAATACATTGGTGGGGACTTGATAGGCCAGTAACAGCAAAGTGGGGAACGCTGTTGTAAGTCTCAGATAGCATTCTTGGCTTTGGGCCTGGTGAAAGCTAAGTTAACACATTCGAACAGGTTTCATGTGATGTTCACAAGCATGTTAAGTCAGACACGCAGGTTGATGTAAATGGCTTTTAAGGGGAATAAAGACAGCCAAAGATAATTTTGGCTCTGGGCCTGCAACATTGCAACTCCCTACAATCACAAAATTCTTTTTAACTATTTTTATTTATTTATTTGTGAGCAGAGAGAGTATGGGTGTGCCAGGGCCTCTTGTCCCTGCAAACAAACTCCAGATGCATGTGCCACTTTGTGCATCTGGCTTTATGTGGGTAGTGGGGAATTGAACCCCAGCCTGCAGGCTTTGTAAGAAGGTGTCTTTAACCACTTAGCAATCTTCCCAGCCCCATAATCATAAAGTTCTAACCATCATTTTGCCTAGTAGACCCTTCAACAAAGGTGTGGCTTTTTTTCTCATTGCTGTTTTATTTTTTTCCAGGTTGTATCTATAAGATTTTGAGAGATTTTTCATATGATTTCTGTCTGTTTCAATTTCTTATTAGTTCATGTACACTGAAGTTATAGACCTAGATGTTAGTGGGGTACACCAGGAATCATAGTCGATATAATTACAGGTCATTGTCAATGACATTCCGCCTTTTCAGGTTTATTTACTGCCACTTCGCCCTCTGGTTCATCAAGTATCCCTGGGATCTCACAGCAGTGCTGGAAAACCAAAAGCCTCCACATAAGATAAACCACAGCAGGCCGGCTCCCATGGGTCCCTCCAGAGGCTGGGCTGGGAGGGACAGACCTCTTCCCTCCTCGGGCTCTTGGCTGAAGCAGGGCTGCCCAAGAGAGAGCTCTACCACACGCCCCTTGAGCCTCTGTGTCCTTCAAGTGTGCGGATTTTGGGCTTGCACCCAGGGTGCTGGGGCCAGAGCCAAAGGCAGGCTGGGGAGGCGCAGGTAGCCTCCATGGCACAGCCTGGGGAGGCAGGTGGAGGTGTGGTGGTGATTGTGGCCTGAGATCCAGGCTGTTGTCTGTTTCCCAGCTTGCTCTGTGGTCACCTGTCTCCTCTTGCTTTCTGTCCCTTGCTTGCCTATCACTTCCCGTGGCTGACTGAATGAAGTTCACTTCATAGAGTGAATCCTGATACCTTTGCTCCCTCCACAGCGGTCCATTCCTGGATACATATCCGCTGGGATGACACCCTCTGGTGCACCTCAGGCAGAGGTGGGGAGCGGAGCAGACCCCGCTCCAGCTTTCAAGGTGGCTAAAACAGGCACATCAGGGGTGGTCAGGAGGCTCTGGTTGACCCTCTCTTTCATCCATCATGCCCTCAACTCACACTGGGGAGTCACCTCCGTGTGAACGCACTGAGTTGGTTAAAGTGGTCAATGAATGAGTCCCTCACCGCAAAGGTGCTTGCCTTGATTCTGATGGCTGTTCCAGATCCCTTACTGCTTCCTTGGGAGACAGACAGAGAGGTCCCTGTACTGATACTTCCCTGCAGGCTGCACAGCTGGCCTCCCCTGAGATCCCGGGCCACAACCACGTGACTGGAATCTGAGCACAGCTCCTCTTTGCCAAGCCAGCACAGTCCAGGCTGGAAGTGACCACACTGGCCCCAGGTTTCTGAGGAGTCACAGTGAGCTGCAGCTCTTCCCGGCTTGGGAAGTACATGGATTTCAACAGAGGAGGCCCCCACAGTGAGGGTGGGCTTTTGGGTGCTCTAGGGGTGAAGAGAGTCCAGGGCTGTTTGAGGTCTCTCTGGGACCTAATTAGGGACAGGGAGCTGCTACAGCCATTGGCCTGAGCTGGAGAGACCCTCGGGCCTTTGGAAAGTCCTATGTCTCCAGCAAAGAGGTAGGGAGCTGGGACAAGGCCTGACTTGAGGGTCCTAGACAGGAAGCTCCTCCCACTCTCATCCCTTCCTGCCATTCTGGTTTTTTGTTTGTTTGTTTGTTGTTTTTGGAGACTGGTTCACTCTAGCCCAGGCTGACCTGGAATTCACTCTGTATTCTCAGGTTGACCTAGAACTCACAGTGATCCTCCTACCTCTGCCTCCCTAGTGCTGGGATTAAAGGCATGTGCCACCACCACACCGGGGCCTTCCTGTCATTCTGACCTAGAGTAATTTTAACCTCAGAATTTAGTTCCACCCCTTTTGGTACCCATCCAGTTTCCTGTGAGCTAAAATCCAGGAAAAAGAAACTTCTTTTCAAGAAGTGATAGGTCTGGGCAGGCCCAGGAGCTGCAGAGCAGCGTTCACCCCCACCCCTCAGCCCCACCCAGTATATACCACAAGCACCAAGAACCATATCTCTCAAATCTTTGCTTACTGACCGGCTACACAAGCTGAGGAGAGATAGCAGGGTCCATACTGCGAGATCTGTTGTGGATGAACATACAGACAGGATCCCGGGACAGGGTCTGTCTGGAGGAGGAATTCCTGAAATTCCTGATCCCTAGGGGTTGGGGTTTGGGGAACCTGCTTTCATAACTGTTCAGAGACCATTTGCTCAGTCATGTTGGCAAATCTCAACCCAAACAGTACAATGAAGGGTATGACTCGACTTCAGAGGGAGGTGGGGGTAACTGCAGCGCAGCCACGAATGGGGAAGATGTGCTCGTTGGTGGATTCACTCTCCCACTGGGCAGGTCTGTTCTGTCAATTGGGAGTTGGGGTCTTGACCCATGCTGGGGGCTTTGCCATCCTGAACTGGGTCCCCAACTCCTTGGACCTACAGAATTCTCCTTACCATTTCCTATGAAGGGTGGACTGGGCCCTCCCTCCTCTTGACAGAAGCTAATGTAGCACCTCCCCTATTAGCACCCCAACCCCCCAAATCCATGGTGCTGCTGAAGGAATTTTGAATAAGTCCAGAGTGACTATGAGGGGCAGGCCTCGGGGTACCCCTGAGAAGGGCCCTGGGCCATAGCACTGAATGATTTACACCCTCAAGGGGTGAAATCAACGCCCACAGGAGACTAGCAAACACAGCCTCCCCCTTCCTTCAGGTGAAGAGGAAATCCAGAAACTGCAGCCACAGTACAGCCTGGGAAGGACCCCTGTTTGGTGAGCACTGCTGGCAGAGGCACGAGGTCCTCACCGCCCCCACCACCAGCCTTCCTGTCAGCAAAGCATCACCCAAGTCCCTAGGGTTCCAGCTCTGCAGAGCACTGCTGCATTATTTCCAGCAGGGGGCATCGGGGCGCTGAGCATCTTCCCTGCAGTCCTGGACAACTCCCTTCTCCTGGATCTCCTGCTGCCCAGGGACCCAGGGGAGAGCTGTGCCTAACTCTGCCACCAAGCTCTAGATCTGGAATAAAGCCCAACACTGCTGGAGATGGGGAAAGGAAAGAAGGAGAAAGGACATCCCACAGCAGCACCCAGTGGCTTGTGGACATTGTTAGCTTAGGAGGCAAGAATTCCATCCCAGGACACCAGGGAATTGGGGAACTCAACTTGTCTGAGTCAAAGGACAAGGACCCAGGTCGGGTTCTCCACTCCTGTACTGGGAACTCCCTGGGTCAGTGGTTTGAATACTTACAGGGAGTCCTGGGGAAATATAGCCCGGGAGGCTGCCAACAATGACGTTAATACCCAGAAGGATTCTAGAAAAACTCTCAAGAGGATGCGCTGCCCCCATCCCAGACAAGGAGGCTGCTGGGTAGGGAATCAGACAGACAACAGAGTCACACTACATGTACTTTATTGATTCATTGGGGACAGATGTGTGAGGGTAACATCTGCATCAGATGTGGGGTGAAGGGTCAGGGTCTCCGCAGCCATGTGAGGGGCAGCTGAGGTTGTTGGAGCTCAGGACTGAACTAGAAGCCATGAATTCCCTGATTCTGTGAATGGACCCGAACAGCTGCCACCGAGGTGGTGGTGACAATGATGATGAAGATGACCATCATGAGGAGGCTGAAGACCAGCGCGCTGATGTTCAGGCACTTGGCGGTGGACGCATAGGCCTGGGCCCCAGTCGTGTCTCCCACCATCTTCCTGTCCCTGGA
>PVHP010035803.1:0-18303 GCA_004024765.1 Zapus hudsonius
CTGGGAGTTCAAATCCTTCCACATTCCTCCTGTAGATCACTTCCAGAAGACCAAAGCCGCAAGATCAGGGTTCTAGCAGCAACAGATGACCCCACGTCCTGGTACCAAAACTGTTGGGGTCATCATTCTAGTTGCTGCTTAGGAAGAACCCAAGCAAAGGCGGCTTGTAGAGGAATGGGTTTATTTGGCTTACGGACTCAAGGGGAGACTCCATCCTGGCAGGGAAAACGATGGCATGAGCAGAGGGCTGGACATCACCTCTGCCACATCACTGCAAACAGCGGCAGGAAGGTGTGCCAAATACTAGCAAGGGGAAGCTGGCTTATAACCCCCAAAAGCCTGCCCCAACAACACAGCTCTAGTGAGGTTCTAATTCCCGAATTGCCATCAGCTGAGGATCGATCTATCAGAACACATTCAATTGTTTGTGGGGGACACCTGTATCAAACCATGACAGATGGTGAATTTGAGGTAAGCCTGTATTAGACAGAGACCCGATCTTAAAAGATGAAACACAGGCTGGAAAGATAGCCCAGTGCTTAAGGCACTTGCTTGCAAAGCCTGATACCACAGGCTTGATTCTCCAGTGTCCACGTAAGGCCAGATGCATGAGGTGGCTGTCATGGTTTATCAGGTGTCCCCCACAAACAAATGAATGTGTTTTGAATGATTGATCCCCAGCTGATGACAGTTCAGGAATTAGAACATCATTGGAGCTGTGTTGTTGGGGGTTGGCTTATGGGGGTTATAAGTCAGCTTCCCATTGCCAGTGTTTGGCGCACCTTCCTGCCATTGTTTGCAATGCTGTGGTGGAGGTGATGTCCACCCCTCTGCTCATGCCATCGTTTCCCCTGCCATGATGCAGTCTCCACTTGAGTCCATAGGCCAAATAAACCCATTCTTCAACAAGCTGCTTTTGTTTGGGTTCTTTCTGCACAGCAACTAGAAAGCTGACTGCAACAGCATGTGTCTGGAGTTTGTTTGCAGTGGCTAGAGACCCTGGTATGCCCAGGTGCCCTGGTGTGCTCTCATCTGCCTGCCCCTTTCTCTCTTAAATAAATGAATAAATACGTAAAACTTTAAAAATGAAACAAGCAGATAAAACAGAAAAACAACAAAACAAAATCCCAAACAAAAACAAGAGCAAAATGAGCATGGTGGCATATGCTTGTAATCACAGAATTTGAGAGGCTTAAGCAGCCAGCTTGGGCTGCATACACAGACCTAGTCTTGAAAACCAAGCCAAAGTAAGCAAATGTAAGAGAAATTCGGATAGCAATATCATCTTAAGAGTCACACATAAGGAAAGCCAAGGATTTAGTGAGTGGTGGAAATTGAAATTGGAAGTTAACACAATGAGCTTCCTACTTCTTATCCTGCTCCCTCGGTCAGCCTCTAAAGTTTCAAAACAGTTGGACACATGTAAGCAGGAGACATTTTCATGCATTATGAACGCCATCTTACCCTGAGCCTTCTCTTCACCCTCCTACTAAAACTACCTCATTTGCATCTTTGATCTCTAACAGCAACCTAACTTTAATGATATCTTCTTGTTAAAGAACACTAACAGTAGCCTTCCCTGCCCCCACCAGAAACCCCTAATTCTTACTTTTCATCTTTAATCAAGGCATATGACTAATATATGATGCAGAAGGAAGGCTCCATGTCAAAAAGGATCCCAAATGGCCTTTGTCCCCATTATCCTCATTGGTTCTTGACAAGTCATTGTGCTAAGTGAAATGCGGCAACACCCAAGAGACCTGTATTCAGCAGGCTTCCTGCCACTGATGGCTTCCAGATGTGAGGGAATCTCTAAAGCCTATGGCCCTCTACACATCATTAGGTGCTTCCAATGTTTTGGAACCACCATCACGGTATTTTGTCTCCATTTCAACACACAGCTACAGGGATTTCCAAGAAACTAAGCACTAATGGCATAGAGGACTTCATGCAGCATTTTTTGTTTTTAGGAAAAGTTATCCATAATATTCATATGCTCTGGAATAATTTTAATTTCTTCTGCAGAGTCTGTACCTTTCCATTTGAAATTCCCCTACCCACATACTAGCACATAGGCATACTCAACCTAATAATATTTGATGCAAGCCATGGTTTCTAGTCTGAATTGTTTTTGTTGGAAAATGCTATTGTTAGTAATTTTCTAAAGATATCCTCTATACCCATTACATAAGGAAAGAATCTATATCAAGTTAATTTCTAACCTAGGCTTAAACTCATAAAATGTTGGGAAGTGTACCAATTCAATGAAAAGTGAGGTAGTTTTTAGATATTTCATGGTCCTACTCCCAAACTCTGTACCAATAAGACAAAGTAAAACAGCAAAATCATTTTTTTTTGCCTAAGATTGTTTGTTTTAATGATGTATTATAGTGTTGAAATTATTAAGAGGAGTCACTCAATTGTTCAGTTTCCAGTCCACTGAACAAATAAAACTTGTGTCTTTAATCCCAGCACTTGGGGTGGGGTGGGGCAGAGGGCAGAGGTAGGAGGATCACTCTGAATTCAAGGCCAGCCTGGAACCACATAGTGAATTCTAGGTCAGCCTGGGCTAGAGCAAGACCTAACCTCAGAAAACAAGCAAGAAAACAAACAAACAAAACAACCCCCCCAAACAAAAACAAACAAACAAAAATTTCCAAACTCTATATCCTAAAACTATTCTGTGGAAGGAAAAATATTTTTCACTTAGATCAACCTGTACGTTTACTATTTCATTTTATATTTAGGAAATGCTGAAGAATGTACAAAAAAGCACCTAAAATATATCCTTATTCAGAAGATTGGCTAAGGAAATTGTTCTCATGATGGGAGACTTTCCCTGAGCCCCATGCTGTCCTGCTTGGGGCACAGACTGTGGCCTTTATTAAAGGTACCTGCTGCTCTGGGTCAAGTCTCATTTGTCTTCACATTGTAGCAAATCTCAAATGCAATATCCATAAGATATAAAAGGATTTAAATGAGACTCCATCTGAGGAATGGATGTAGAAAAGGGAAATTGTCTTTTTATCTTTCTTCTTGATATTCCGTCTGGTAACAATTTAAGTTCTGAAATGCCCATATGCAGGTTTTTCCAGAAAATGTTCTTCAAAAAAGCTATCAGTTTTTACTCATCAGAAATAAAGCAAAGCTTTATAGAGATATTCCAATGAAAGCTTAAACATGAGGTTATCAATAGAAATACCATCTTATTCTTGCCCTCCCCTGGATTGGGCTCACTCTGACTTTGGGTCTAATTTTAAACAGGAGGAAAGAAAACATCTTTGTGGATATGTTAATCTGTAAGCATAGGACATGAGGCAATTTGAATGACTCCATTTGCAGAGCATCACTTAAGTGTGTCACTATCAGTTACTGGGGGCTGGTTTGTTTTACTATAGAACATAGCCTTTGTTCTCCTATCAAGATTGAAATACTAGCCAGGCGTGGTAGCACACGACTTTAATCCCAGCATTTGGGAGGCAGAGGTAGAAGTGTTGCTGTGAGTTCAGGTGCAGCTTGGAACTACAGAATGACTTCAGGTCAGCATGGACTGAGACCCTACCTGACACAAAACAACAAAAAGATTAAAATACTGAATATAGTGATCCCCTGAATTGACCTAAACGCCTTTTAATTCTTTATACTTATTTACTTGAGAGAGACACACACAAAAGAAAGAAAGAAGGAAAAAGAAAGAAAGAAAGAGAGAGAAAGGAAAAAAGAAAGAAAGAAAGAAAGAAAGAAAGAAAGAAAGAAAGAAAGAAAGAAAGAAAAAGAGAGCTGTAGAGATGGCTCAGCGGTTAAGGTGCTTGCCTGCAAAGTCTAAGGACCCAAATGCACAAAGTGGCACATGCATTTTGAGTTTGTTTGCAGTGGCTAGAGTCCCTGACACAACCGTATTCTCTCTCTCTCTCTCTCTCTCTCTCTCTCTCTCTGCTTGCCAATAAATAAATATTTTAAAAGAGACAGAGAGAGAAAGAGATAGAATGGGTACACAAGGGTTTCATGCCCTGCAAACAAACTCCAGACACATGCCCCACTTTGTGTGTCTGGCTTTATGTGGATACTGGGGAACTGAACCCAGGCTGGCAGGCCTTGAAAGCAAGTGTCTTTAAACTTTGAGCAATCTTTCTAGTCCCCGCCTACACTTTTTTTTTCCTCAAAAGTTAGGTACAGGTTTTCATCATAGCAACAATCTTTACTATTAAGGTTTACTCTTCCTCTATTACTCGATGAAGGCATTCAAAGTGCAAGGAATATAGAAAGAGGAAGAACCAGAAGGAGACTGGGAAACAAGTCTTTATAACCAGGTAGTCTTAGAACTCTGGCCATCCTGCCTCTATTCTCTTACATGAAACATCACCAAAACCCATTTGTAAACAAAGGAGTAGAAGCTTTTCTTTGTTCTGCTTGAAGTATTATATTCTTTCCCTCACTTCTTTCCTCCATAGCAGCTTTAAAAAATGAGCAGGGAAGGGGGTTGCACCTCTAAGTTGGCAATGGAGTGAACAGTTGGAATTCTGAAAGTCCAATGTCATTGGAAATTTCAGTCCCAAGTAAATCAGATCCAAAACAGTTGGTCACCTGTATGGAAAGACTGAGGATATTTTGATCTGCTTCTTCTCAGATGGTTTTCTAAGGTGGTTTCTGTAGATACAAACCAAGGGAGCTTGATGCTTTGGAGGTAAGTAAACTACTGTAGTTAATGAATGTCAGGTCCTGTGAGATTTCATGGCAAGATTTTTTCCTATTTTACCTAGTAAATGAGGGTCATCAAAGACAAGGGGTCAAGCTTATAGAAGACATAGAGCATGCTGTCTCCATCCTCAGGGAAGAGGAAGAAATGTTAGGCCTTACCAGCCTGACAATCTAGTAGTCACTTGGTTCTGGAAGTTTCTTAGAACTTAAGATCTCTTTTTAATTTGCTTATGCAAAGGTTCCTAGGAAAATAAAACTCTACACTTAAAAAACCCTTAAGTTTCTCTGTTTTGTAATGATTAAATGGCAACCATATGAAACTCAGAAAAATTAAATCAAAATGTGGCCATCAATTTAGACTCAGATTCTGCTATTTGACCATAATGTGTTTCTAGGTATACAGGTGTGTGTGTGTGTGTGTGTGTGTGTGTGTGTGTGTGTGTGTGTGTGTGTGAGAGAGAGAGAGAGAGAGAGAGAGAGAGAGAGAGAGAGAGAGAGAGAGAGAGAGAGAGAGAGAGAAAGACAGAGATTGATGATTGATTATGATTACTAGGGACCATGGCAGTGTATAGGACTGACTGTACAGCCTACCCTTACTGCCAAATTTATGAATTTCTTTATCCCATAATATAAGTTGCAATAGTCATAACTGACAATAAGTGGGTATTTTAAGTCAAATATTGGCCAAATAGTCTTGCTGCTAGATACTAGAGAGAACAGCTAAACTCTTAAGATAAAAAAGACTTCAATATCCTCAGATTTCTTTTTCCATCCAATAGGAACTTGACCATTGCTTTCAAGAGGAAGTTACAGTGGGTTTCCAAGGATTGACTCACAAACATTACTGACATTTCCGGATACATAAACACATTCCTTTCCTCTTTCCAAACACTTGGCTAGGTGACTTGTCTTCCATATGCTATAAAACCTTATACAATTTTATTAAAACTTTTGGTTTTTGCATAGCCCAAGCCTTGGAGATATATACATTGCTTTGCATTCAGGTCAATAATCTGTCTTAGGCACTTATGTGTTGCCTATGGAGTTTTAAGGAGATTTCAAATGAAATGGTCATGAAGCAAGTTTCCAGACATAGGTGAAAATAAAGCCTGCAAAAGAAAAAGAGGCCATGGGAGCCATTGAGTGTTTTATGAGGCATTCTGAATAGCAGAGGATTTCATCACTCAGCAGATCACCTGCAGGAAGAATCTCACTCACCTATAAATCTAAGGAGATTATGATGGTAGATTTACTCTTGGAAACCGTGCTGCTTGATCTGGCTATGAAATCCAATCTACCTTTTTAAAAAATATTTATTGGCATGGAGTGAGAGAGAGAAAGAGAGAGAAAAATAGAGAGAGAATGGGTAGCCCAGGGCCTCTTGTCGTTGCAAATGAATTCCATATGCATGTGCCACTTTATGACTTTGGCTTTGCATGGGCACTAGGGAATCAAACTTGTAGTGGCAGGCTTTGCAAGCAAGTGCTTTTAACTGCTGAGCCATCTCTCTAGCCCCCATCTATCTTCTTAATAGAGAAGTATGCACAAGCTTTGAGCTGTCTTTCATTAGGTGCCACCACTGAGCCATATGGTTATTCTCTTTTATTTCTCTTTACATGATAGGATTCAAGCCAGAGAAGTTGCTATGAACACTGAAAAAAATAAAGTTATATCCAAAATGGTTCAAGACAACAGAGAGGAAAGCACCTATTGCCCTTAGCTAGGACACACTTATGCCCCCACAGACATTGGCTTCATGCATGTCCAAAAAGTCCACACAATAGCAGAAATCACAAGAAAGAGATAGATGCACCATTCATGTGCTGCATGAATCCTCAGGGAGATGTACTGCAAGATCGGTTCTCACCCAGCACACCCGACATATCAACATGCCGAGTTTCCAAGGTGGAAGCCAGAAGATTATCTGAAGACACATCATGGCCAAATCCCTTCTTAAATGTCTCCAGGTAGAAGGACCACATTGTAGTTTGGGGAGTAAAAAGCACATTTGGGATCAAGGTTCATCCAAGCCCATTCTACTGAGAGGCATAATAGATCATTCTCACCACATTTATTGTGCCAGACTCTACACACACACATACACACACACACACACACACACACACACACACACACACACACACAGAGAGAGAGAGAGAGAGAGAGAGAGAGAGAGAGAGAGAGAGAGAGAGAGAGAGAGAAACTTTCTGCCCAAAAGATTTCTACCTATAGATAAGATGTGACTTTTTTAACCTGGATGTTGCTCCACAGTTAACTTTCCCTCTAATAAATGAGTCTCAAAGTTCTAAGACTAATCATGCTGAACACACTCATAGATGATTTGCTGGTCTCTTTGAAAGACATATTTCTACAAAGATCATGTCATTTGCAAAAGGTAAGACAGAAGAGAGCTTTTGTTGCAAATGCATTGGGTTTTGCTTTGGGAAGGATACCAGATGGATGCCTTTCTGATGAAGTGAGCCTCCTCCAGCTTTTTCTTTCATGTGGGTCTCCAGCAGGTGTTTCCTCTAAGGCATGTCTGTTTTCCATAACACTGGAATGAAGAAAGATGTTACCTGTGGCAGCTTGTACACGCGGACCATACTTTCCTTGTGATGGGAAAATGTATAGTGATTGATTTATTTTTTCCAAATAAAGTTATAGTATGCTTTGGAAAATATCATTTTCCATTTGCCAGGAGGGCATTTAATTACTGGACCACAGACTCTCCATTTATCATGGGGACAGAGAGGGTGCAGGAGGGGAATTGTAGAACACCTGAGGAAAGAGTCTAGAGGAAAACAGTAGCAGATGCTCTAGACTTAAGTGCTGAGACAGAGGACAAGCAGTCCTCTCCCTGGAGGCAAGATAGTGATTTCCAAAGTGTTTTCAAAATCTCCATGAAAGATAGTTACCACCAACTCAAGTGTATTATATAAACACATGTTTTAGGTACTCTGAGAGACAGTCTAAGAAGCTACTCCTGGAGAGAAATGGTTCTGTGAGTGGATAACCTAGCCACTTTTCCAAAGTGTCACAAAACTCAAAACTTACCAAGATGAACATCAAGCCATCACTGTTGTCCTGACTGTACCTATTGAGAGAACCTGTGGAGCCCTTATAATTCACTGCTGCCCTGGTGTTGCCCATTCCCCCTCCCCCTCTGTGTGCTCATTCTTGCTCTCTGCTTAAAAATAAATAACATTAAAAAAAGAATTAAGCATTGAGCTCGTCAACTATGGGGATTTAAGTCACCAGAAGGCATAAGAATTTGAATGAACAATGTAATCCACTTCAGTGATGCCTATTTTGAGGCTACAGAACAACATCTTTGGCTCTTTAAATGAATGGAGCCTACTGAATTCACTACCTTTATAAGCAAGTCTTAAGAACAGAAGGATTTGACCAAGGTCTTGCTCATTCATCCTTTCTGCTCTCCAAGCTTTCTCCAGTGCCCCATTCTTCCTACTTGGCTTCTCTGCTTAGGTCCTCTAGATATCCTGCTACTTTAAGTCTTTATTTCAATCTAAGTTTGAGTCAGTTCTTCTCTCTGAAAAAGTATGACTAAACATAGAGATATAGTAATGAACCTGATAGAGGAGAGAGAATTGCTTGCCATGATGTTGGACTCTAGGTATGTGGGCAAGGTGCAGAATAAAAACTATTTTAATTCAAAGAAAATATACCTACTTCTCCATCACAGACAGATTGAATGACTTCTATAGTAAAATTTCAAGAGATCTGGCCATGGTGTCGCATTCCAATAATCGCAGCATTTAGTCGGCCCCATTGGGAAGAAAGAAAAGAAGAAAGCAAGCAAGCAATAGAGAGAGAGAGAGAATCTCAGAGGAAAATGGATCTCCAGTGCAGTTTATTAGACATGAATCTGTAGTGTAATATGATTCAGTATTAATAAGCAAATCAATTGATCAATCAATCAGTGTATATATAGGCAAGTCAATAGATTTTTAGTGATCAGACAAGCTTATGAGACACTGGATTATACAATTTTAAAGAAATTTCATTGCATAAGTTGAGACTCTTTTTTTGTGTGTGTGTTGTCTTTCAAGGTAGGGTCTTGCTCTAGTCCATGCTGACCTGGAATTCACTATGTAGTCTTAGGGAGGCCTCAAACTAAGTCTTGGGACTCTTAAATATGGTACAATATAGTATGACTCTCAAAGATTGCAAAGGAGCATTGCTTTAACACTGACTACAGAAAAGAATCTCCCAGGAGTTCTCTAGTTATCGATATGCTATGGAACCTGTTTTGGGGAAAGGTATTTTTAATATGATAGAATGGACTTATGTGTGACAACAAATTTGAACTTTCAGTGGCTTAGCATGATGGAGGCTTATTTCTTATCCACACTATATGTTGAAACAGGTCAAGTGAGCAAAGGTATTTTTTTCACATGACCATTCACAGACCCAGGCTGACCCTCTCTACAGTAGGCTGGGAAATAATATGTTTATAAGTTACTTTATTGTTGCTGTGAACATACCTAACCAGAAGCATCTTATGGAAGGAAAAGGATTTAATTTGCTTTAAAGTTCTAGAGTGTGGAGTTCCTCATGGCAGGGAAGTCATGGCAGGTCTGAACATGAGCAGAGCTGGTCACATTGTGCTTGTAGTAGTGTTACAGGGTGATTGGGGGTTAGAATTTAGATAACACCCAGCAAAAATTCCAATGCACCCCAAAGTTTAAAGAGTATCTGAGTTCTTGTCTATAAAGTTAAAGAATTAAAATCATAGGCAACAAGATAGTAAGTTATAGTGGGAGACTTTATTATTTAAGGGAACATGGGGAGTTATAGAGCTCTCCAGCCACCAGTGTGGGGAAAACACGTGTCAGAGAATTTAACAGAATTTATGTTGTTCAGCTAAACAAGCAGAAGAGAAAAGATACAGAGGGCTTCCATCATGAGAAGGAAAGGTTCATGAGGGAAAAAGTCTGGAGCCATAAACTGGGGTGGGGTAGGCCTTACCTTCCTAAGGCCTGGATCAGAGGTCCTTCTACTCGATTGCCATGTGGAGAAGAGGAAGGCTTTCTTCTAGGGAAGTTAATTTAAGTTTTCCACAGGTGAGTCAGAGAGACAGCTGATTGGTTTATATCTGACCAATCAGTTTTAGCACCTAGGTTGTAGCTCTAACTAGACACTTCCCACTCAAGGGAGGGGTTGTCTCTGCAGACATCTGACCCTGTCACAGTAGGAAAGCATAGGATGAGCAGGAAATGGGGCGAGCTACAAAAACTCAAGGTCTACTTCAGAAGGTTTCACCTTCTAAAGGCTCCACAACCTTTCCAAATAGTGCCACCAGCTGGGGGAACAAATACATGAACCTATGGGGGGGGTATTTTACATTCAAACCGCAACCATTTGAAAATTCACATGAGGTTGTTTCACTATATGACTTTCCATGTGAGGACTGCTAATGTGGCCCTACCTAACTGTCCATCCATGGAGGGAAAGGCAGGCGGGCATTACAAGCATGAGCATTATATCCAAGTGCTTGCTTTATAATTGGTTGGCACTTTCCTTTTATATATAACCTAAAGGGGATGTCTTTAAAGTCTCTGGTAGAGATGGAAATGTTAACCAAGTATTTCAATCGCTTTCCATGTTTCCCAGCCCTCTTAAAGTTAGTAGGACCCAGTAGGACCCAGTTCCTGGTGACCAGCTCTGGCCAGTGATATGTATCACTTTGGGCCAAGGCAATTAAAAGGCCAGGCTTGATTCTCACTTCCTTCCTTTCCCTCTGCACTAAGCAGGGCTGGGGCCATAGGAGGGAGCACACCTGTCTTCCCAGGTCTCTGAGTGACTATATTTATTTACCTAAGCAAACTAGTAGTGGGTGTGAAATGACACATGTTGTGCTAGGCCCCTGGTATTTTGAGCATAGTTTTTGTAGTCTAAGTCTGGCTTTGCCTCATCTAGGACCTTTCTAACCACGCCTCTGTGATTCTAGAAGACTTTCCTCTCATTTCCACAAAGCAAACCTGCATTCCCTGTAGTTGGAGTGGGAGTTTTCAATCACGGGACCCTTTCTGTGATTCAGTATGTGGTAAAGCAGGGTCCAAACAAATCATTTAAATTATTTGTTCATTTCAAATTTTAAAGTATTTATTTTTTTTAAGTCTGCTGTCATAGTTTGATCCAGGTGTCTCTCACAAACCCATGTGTTCTGAATGATCAATCCCCAGCTCATGGCAGTTTGGGTATTAGAACCTGCTGGAGCTGTGTTGTTGGGGGCAGGCTTATGGGTGTTATAAGCAGCTTCTCCTTGCCATTATTTGGCACACCTTCCTGCTGCTGTTTGCAGTACTGTGGCCGAGGTGATGTCCACCCTCTGCTCATGACATCATTTCCCTGCCATCATGGAGCTTCCCCTCCAGTCTGTAAGCCTAGTAAACCCTTTCCTTCCATCAAGCTGCTTTTGGTCAGCTTCTTTGTTGCAGAAATGAGAGAAAGGTTGACTACAACTTCTGGGTATACTAATGTTTAATGCATTAGCCAAAATATATAAAAAAGAACAATTCTATTGGGCCCAGCCCCTAACAATCAAGGAAAATCATTGTAGGTATTATGATTCTGTCTCTGAAGGATATACACTAACTCACTCATTGAAATTTTAGCAGTAAAGATGTAGGAAGTCTTGTATCCTAATCCAGGCACTGACAACTCATTTTCCAGAGTTAAAAAACCTCAAGTATAATTTCACTGGCTTTTTTACTAGCTGGTAAATTTAATAACACGACTTCTTCCATGCTATACAATCCATATATTATTTTCTCATTTATGTAAATTGATAATTATATTTTCTTGTTTCTCAAAATCATTTTACTTTTCTTTTTCTAACACATAAACACACACACACACACACACACACACACACACACACACACACACACACACACACACACCTCTCCCTGTCGCTCAGTGCCAGTGTCCTGACAGAATACATTCCAATTTTTATAAAAACACGATCAATCATCTCATCAGAAATAAAATTGTTTTAGCTGTCACATCAACAGAAAGACATGGAGCTGTTGAAACACTATTGTAGCAATTATGTCCTATTCTAAACTATGCAAAATACACTTCCGTTGAGCAGGATGCCAAACATGTTTTCAGTGGGAGGTAAATCTTTAGAGAGCAAGGTTGGACAGGACAGTTGGATGCATATTGAGGCACCCAAGGGACTAAGAAAAAAAGAAATAAAACATTTTATTAAACTATCTTTGTAAAACACACGTTTCTATGATAGATATCTCCCTTATAATATGAGATGTTGAATATGGCATCAACTGAATCTTTGTGGAACTTAGAAAGCCCTCAAGTTTTAGAAATGCTACAGGATTTGAAATTCTCATCCCCAGGGGTAAAATCATCCAGATTATAGAATGCACAGAGCCTTTGAACTTGTTTCCCCTGGCAGAGGGTCAAGCAAAAGTATTCAATTTAAATTACTTTGAACAAAGAACTTAGCCTCTCTCCACACCCAAGAAATATTTTTAAACTGGGAAACAATCTTTGCCACAGGTTTTTGTTTTTTGTGTCTCATCCCAATTGTTTAGTTCTCCTTAAGAGAGCCTGGAATTTTAAATCCCCACTGAAGTACCATTATTAAAGTTAAAAATAATCAGATTAACTAATCTAGAGATAATTATTTAGCAGACTTGGTTAACATTTATATCACTCTTCAGGAAGACAAGGAGCTTTCTCTCTGTCACAATGCTACCCTCTTAGAAAGAGTATGATCCAGAATTTGCTAATGTGATAATTCTAATTGTGGAGATGACAGATACCACCTATTTCCTGTTGGATTTTGCATGGTAGAAGTTTTTCATCATGCATAACAAAGGACTGGCATCAAAAGAATGATATGTGTGTTTGAAATAATCAAGTCTCCCTGTGCTAGACTGTGCAGCGCTCCCACAGTGCCGTCTAAGTGCAGTTACCCTGTTCTCACCGTGTCCAGGTGTCCTCCTGTGAAGATCTGAAGCTCAATAAGATTCAGATTGTATTGAGTTATTGAATAACTGTTAATGAGTCAAGCACACTTCTTTCAATGCTATTCAATTTCTTTTTTCTTTGACAATTTCATACATGTAATTGTATTTTAATCATATATACCCTCATTATCCTGTTCCCATTTCTGCTGAAGCCCTTGTCTCCCTACGGTTTGTCAGTGGCCACCTTGCTGAAGAGAATAACTCTCTCACCCTCAGCAGCCATTAATTCTTAATAGTCCTATAGGAAGGGACATCATGAGCTCCTCCTCATCTGTCATGGAATCTTGAGTGACCCTCTCTTGTGCAGGTCACCACAGCTGATGTGAGTTCGTAAGTGCAATTGCCATGCCCTGTCTAAATGACAGAGTTCCATAGCACCCCTCCCCATTCTCCAGCTCTAACATTCTTTCTTTCCTTCTCAGTAGTATTCTCTGAGCATTGGAGGAGGAGCTATAGATGTCCCTAATAGGGCTAAGCACTCAACAGTTAATTATCTTCATCACTTTGACTTTACCTTAATTGGTGCCCACTACAAAAAATAAAAAGAAAAGAAAAAAACCACTTTTCTGACCAAAGTTAAGAGCAGCACTAGTATATGGGTATAAATATAAATTTTTAGGAGGCAGTTTGACATCCATTTAGCCAAACAATAGTAGCTCATCTCCAGAGCCTATGAGTACCGAGAATGAATTTTCTCTTATGGAATGGGTCTCAACCCAAAGGAAAAAGTGGTTGGTTAACATAACAGTTATGCCACTATTTCAGCCTTGGGCAGAGCGTGCCTGGCAGGTCAGTATTGTGCCATGCAGGGTCCACCACTGGGTGAGATCATTAATGACTTTTCTCTTTCAATAGCCTGCATAGCACCTTCTGTCAGCATAAAATCTAGTCATCAGGGAGGGAGCATCTGGCTTGATTTCTATACATATTGCAACCAAAAGATTTGACATTTTCAGCACTTCTGAGTTGATGTTCAGTTATGGGTAGGAACCAAGAGTATTAGCAATAGATTGTATTGTTATTGGGATCTCTGGGGATTCCCTCACCAACAGTTCACAGGAAGGTATCCCACACATGGACTTAGTATTTTTGCTCAATGACACATGGATTCTAAGAACAGCACTATTCATTCATGCAAGGTACTTCCATTCATTCTCTTATTTTTAAAAAAAAATATATATATGTGTGTGTATTTTAAACATTTTATTTATTTTTAAGCAGAGAGGTCTAGACAGGGGAGAGGGAGAGAGAGAGAGAATAAGAGAGAGAGAATGAGTATGCCAGGGCTTTCAGCCACTGCAAATGAACTTCAGATGCATTCACCACCTTGTGCAACTGGTTTATCTGGGTACTGGGTAATTGAACCCCAGTTGCTAGGCTCTGGAGGCACATGCCTGCTGAGCCATCTCTCCAGCCCTTAAATTATATTTTTAATTAACTGACAAAATAGTAGGATTCCATATGGCTTTTCTGTATCTCCTAGGTTTTCGTTAACCTTTCTCCCATTCCTCTTTTCCCACATCTCCTTGCTGTAATAGCTGCTCAACCCTTTCCAATCCCACTCTCTTCCCTTTACTTTCATATTACTTGTATTATATTATCTCTTCTCCTCAAGGATACACTAACCTTTTAAGCCCTTTTCAAACTTCATGGTTCTTGCCTGCCTGCTTTTATCATGTAAAGTTTTTCTTTCTCTAATTATTCCAGATTCTTTTGCTGAATACAGTAGTCTGGGTTTTCAGCTATGATATTTCTGAACTTGAAACAAATCATTCTAAGTCCTTCTGTCATAACTGAAGGCAAAAAAATTCAGTGCTAAATAAGACTAAAGGCATTTATGACCACCAAGCCAGCTCTATAGAGGATACTGGATAAAATACCTCAGACTAAAGAGAAGGATAAACACATCTGACAGGCTTTAAGTCAAAACAGGCCAACTGTTAAGCAGATGTGAATTAAGAAAATACTAAAAATTACAAAAATCAACAAAATGGCAAGAATTAGTGTATTTTCAATAATAACTCTGAATATTAATGGTCTCAATTTCATAATCAAAAGACACAGACTACTGATTGGATTGGAAGACAGGATCTCATATTAGCTTCTCAGACTGTTGAGCACAGCTAGTCCACCTTATATACACTCCAAAGGGTCAGTGTCATTATAAGGCTCACTATGGTTGTGGCTATAAAGAACTTCAAGTGACTCCTTGGCACTGTGGGTAGGGTGGGAAAAACCCAAGGTTCTCTGGACAAGAATAAGGAAATCATCTTGTCTTTTGTAAAGGACAGAAGACAGCTACTCATCACACCTTCCCTAAGGAGCCCAACCTGACTCAGCACCTGAGGTTTGGGGTGTTTGAGAACAGAATTCATAATAAAGCACCTCGTGAAACTTGAAGTGCTACAAGCAGCTTACTTAGTTCAGGGTGTGTTAACCTTCCCTCTGCTGAGCAGATCTGATGACTCTTAAAATGACTGCTGTGTTTTATAAGCAAACCTTTAGCTCATCAATTAGGATCACTCAAATTCACACATGATTTTTGTATGCACGTGTATGTGCATGCACATACATACATGTCTACAATTCTAGGATTGGATAGAAAAGAATACTCTAAAGGTAGTATCACCCATATAAAAATTAAAATGTGCTCACATTATGAGCCTGGGTAAACTGATACCACGGTCAGACATCTAGTTAAAGATGTCTATTGTTTGAAAAATCTCAACCTCCTTTGTAGACTAAGAAAGGTATAAACCTATGATTCTAATTATGATTTACTTATAATTAGCCTTTATCTTATTTATTCATTTAACAAACATGTTGATTTTCCATGTTGTGTCCTCTGTTACAGGCTAGAAGGTTACCCATAAAGTAGTAACTGATAGAGTGGTAGAAGCAGGTAGAAGAGAAATGGGGAAAGTTCTGGTAATAGGGAAGAGACAAGGAGGATTGCCAAACAAAGTATTTGAGGCTTTGAGAAGTGTGTTAAGGTGCTTTTCCAAAGATAAAAAGAAACACATGGAACAATGCACTGTGTAGGTATCACATATCTGAGTCCTAAAGACATACCTTACGAAGGCCATCAAGTCTGCTTATGTGGCAGTGAGCCATCAGTAAAGTCACATTTTAAGGGATCACATGAATAATGTCTCACAAATGTCACTAAATACGCTGACCATCATAGGAAGCAATCTGGGGTTTGTGTATAGAAATTTCCATTCCTTGGAGAAGCACGTTTGGCCTTCTCAGTCACTCTTCCCATTTCACATCAATTCTCTTGTATCGTGCTAAAGAACTCCCATCCCTGACAACTGACATCAGGATGGTGCAATTCCCCCACGAGGCAGAAAACTTCTTATACGCTGGTCACCAAGAGAGACTAGCTGATAGGCAATCTTCTTTCTCTTTCCCTAGGGCAGTGGAGCCCAGTCTGGGACATATTGCTCCCTGAGGTCATCTGGCAGTGTCTGCAGACAGTTTTGATTGTCACAACTGGGAAATGCTGTCAGCATCTAGTTGGCAGGAATCAGAAATGCTGCTAAGCAGCTGCCAGTGCACAGCATAGCTGTGATAGAGAAAGGTCAGTGGTACCCAGACTGAGGAAGTTTGTCCCTCATGTATGGTAAGTCTTGTGAGGTCAGGATTTCTTCCACAACATAATAGACTCACATAGGAAACCAAGCTAGGACCAACAATGCTGTCTATGGAGATTCCCCACAGGGTGTTGGGGCCGGAGTGACTGCACTGAGAACCTCCCATGGGAGCCATAATAGAGCCAGGCTTCCTGGACTGTTCATGGGAAGCTTGAAGGTTTTCCAGTACTGCTCTAATTACTACCTTGTCACATCAAAAGGGGAGCAGGTTGGCAAACCTAGGTATTGAACTAAATAATCTGTGGCATAATCTAAACATATAATGGTAATTAAGTCTGACAACTTAATTTGCTGCTGAAATTTAAACGTACAGTAGCAATCTACAATTAAGCAATCTTTTGTAATAACACCCTGCCAGCCTGGAAGATTTCAGGTATAATACTGTGTACTAATAGGTAGCAAAAATATTGACATTAGTAAAACATACCCAGGTTATGATCGGACACTTATTCAAATTAACCATTGTTTTAAAAGGAAAGACAGAGTTTAAGTAGTTCAGTCATTGTCCTTTTCTTGGCATCAGAAGCATATATTTATAAAGCCACTTGAGCTGATATGTGAATTTCTGTGTACAATTTGCCCACTGGACTCTGAAAGTCAGATATTCCAAGTATTTCCTTAGCATAAGGAAGGGTTCCTCAGGGAGAGGTTTCCCTATTGAGGGAATCTGATCTCAATATTTTATTGAAAATATCAGTCACGCTGCACATATATTAATAGAGGGACAAATGGTACCCTAAAATGACATGAGTTTTGAAGTCGGTGATGTTCATTGGTGGAAAACTCTCCCAGCCCTTCATAATTTTTTCTCTGCACTACATTATTATAGATACTTACATAGCATTTACATTGTGTTAAATACTATAGGTAATCTAAGATCATGTAAAATGTATAGGAGAAAATGCATAGGTTATATGCAAATAACATGGCATTTTATGAGAAGGGACTTTGGCATCCAAGGATTTTGGTAGCCACGGGAGTTCCTAGATCAATTCCTGTAGATATTGAGGAAGAATTATTAGTTTTTTTTTGCTAAATACAGAAAAGAATTTGGGGTGTGATTCTGGGGGTAATTTTGCCAAGACAAAGTGCCAAGTCATATGTTGTTTATGTACCTCATGATTGGGCTTTATAAGCCATTGATTTGTATTTATCATCTTTTATTCTTTATTGTTTTCTGTTTCTACAAAAGAGATTTCAACTAACTTTAATGACTATGATGGGAAAACCAAATACTGATGAGTGCCCCATCTTCAGTTAACTGAATAAGCTGTGTTTTAAAAGGAAGATTCAAGGGAGAGAGTCTCTATGATGCATAATTAATGTCCCAATGCTCTTTTTAGGATCCATAGCAAAGGGCTAAGGGACCAGAATGGGGTCCAGAGAGCTTTAAATACTTGGCTGGATGTCACATTGGACTTTTAATGAACTGGTGACATCATTCCATGGAGCCTGTTCCGTGTCAAGGGTTAAGAATCATATCTGCCTTCTTTACTGTCCTGGGTACTAGGAGAGAAAAATGAAGCCAGCATTTGGCTCAGTCTTACTTGGATGGGAACAGATTTGGAGACAGCTAGGGAAACTTGACCAGTGCTGATTTATCTACCCATTTCTGGTCTTGGGCCCAGCCCTTTTCTTTCCAGGGTACAGACTTTACGGATGTAGGTTCTCACTCTTGGGGCCCTTAAATTTTGTGTCCCAGGGTCTCCATTGCAACTTTTTTTTTTTTTTTTGAAACAATTTAAAAACCTTTAAAGGTGTATTGAGAAAAACCAGGCTTTTTTTAAAAAACATGTTTGTCGTTACCAAAAAGAGACATCTTTAGGTAAAAATAATAAAAATCCCATGCTGCATAGACAATGCAGATAGTTCTAGTGTATCTGGTCAACAGGCAAAAAGCAAGCACTTAAGGTCTTCAGCTCCAATCTTTT
>PVHP010035804.1:0-18259 GCA_004024765.1 Zapus hudsonius
GCCAGGGGCGGACTGTCATGGTTTGATACAGGTGTCCCCCACAAACAATTGAATGTGTTCTGATAGATCGATCCTCAGCTGATGGCAATTCGGGAATTAGAACCTCACTAGAGCTGTGTTGTTGGGGCGGGCTTATGGGGGTTATAAGCCAGCTTCCCCTTGCCAGAGTTTGGCACACCTTCCTGCCGCTGTTTGCAGTACTGTGGCAGAGGTGATGTCCAGCCCTCTGCTCATGCCATCGTTTTCCCTGCCAGAATGGAGTCTCCCCTCGAGTCCATAAGCCAAATAAACCCATTCCTCTACAAGCCACTTTTGTTTGGGTTCTTTTTGCACAGCAACAAGAAAGCTGACTGCAACACCACCTTAGTTTTTGAGACAGGATCTTTCCCTGAACTGGGAGCTCACTGATTTGGCTAGGCTAGCTAGCAGCACACCCAGAGAGTCCTCCTGTGTCCACCTCTCATGTGCTCGGGTGACAGGTGCACACTGCCATGCTAAGCATTTTATGTAGGTGCTTGGGATCCAAACTCAGGTCCTCATGCTTGCATGGCAAGAGCTCTACTGGCTGAGCCATCTCCTCAGCCTTCTAGTTTCAGGTTCATAATTGACTTCAAAAAAGAACTTGAACAAAGATAAAATGCCAGGTAATAATGAAATAATGGTTTGAAAGCTTTTGCTTTCAATAAGCGATACAATGTAGTTTTGCAGGTTAAAACAACCTGTGATTCAGGAAAGGTATGACTTTGGCTCTAATAAGTGGCCTATCTTATTTTATCTTACTCTTTGGAAAGGGCTAGAGAGAATGGCATGATGGAAATATTACTATCCTGGTGAGAAAAAGTTGAGGTCTATTGTACCTAGTCTACTTATTCTTTCTCTGCATTCTAAGCTAAGTTGCAACCAAAGCTTTGCAAGTTTGTAAATTGCAAAGTGTAGGAGAGTATACCGACTTGAGGGAGAGTGAAGAGGCTTGCTCTTGTTTGCTCAGTGAATGAACTGAGTGTGTAAATTTTTCTCTGAAGATGGCTCAAGTTCATATTGAAGGGTGAGTTTCCTGACTGCTGCTTCACAATCAGGCTGCCCTCCACCTGGCATGTTAGGATGCTCCTTGGTGAATACTCCCTCTCCACCTGCCATGGAGGAGGAAGCAGTGGGGTGTACCAGGAGACCCAGAGATGACATTTTATAAGGTGTGAATGTGTAAGCTTAGACTTCCCACACCTTGTGTCTGCTATGAACTCATGGAGAACCATCATGTTCAAGGTGTGGCATCTCCAGAGCAGGCTAAGACCTTTTTAAGAGAAGACACCCCCCCCCCATATTTTGAGACTGTGAACATATATAACTGTGATTGTGTTTAATGTGGTCATCCAACTGAGGGCAGTCCCCTGGTCTGGGTGTCTAGAATGAAACTCACAGCTGATGGTGATACACTTAAACCATAGCCTGAAGCTATACACAGTGAGCCCATTGGCCAAGATAAGTACTGGGACTTCTGGCTTTCTAGACCCATTCACTTCAGAGATGAGCAGAGGATCCTGAGGGGTTCAAAGTGAACTCAGCATCATTGACATTACACAGCAGAAATCAGAGGAAGAGCTACTGTCCAGGGGTTTTATCCACCAATACCCATTTATTTTAATGAAAAAAAAATCACTGCATCCTGTATGTTCCCAAAAGATTGACTAGCGAAACAAATACAATATATGGAAGTCTATCTGTGTAATCTCACTACAACAAAGACAATGTATGACTTCTACTTCCTACAGAAGGCAAACTGAAAAGCACAGGGCAAACATATATTGCATAAGAAAGCGTGTGTGTGTGTGTGTGTGTGTGTGTGTGTGTGTGTGTGTGTGTGTAGTTAAAACCTTTAGTAAGCAAATGCATTAAAATATGCTAAGACACTTACCTTACCCTAGCTCATGGTGAGCTCTAATAAAAAGCCACAGGCTGTCACTAGATTTATTTGATAGAAAAATTTGGTGTGAGCTTTGATGGTTCAGATACAGTTTATCAACGAGAAGATAATCTTCGTACGAGCACTAACTTTCCTCTTACCCTCACATGCTCACAGGATAAAAATCAATTCCTTTTCTTACATAGTGAACATCTTTTATTTTTTTTCAGGTTTGCAAACAACGGTAGTCGAGTCACACAAAAGGGTACTTTTTAAAACTACCTGTATTTACTCTATTTTATGCCTGTATACATGAAACAAAGGGTATGTATGTGCATAATGTGTGTCTCTACATGTGGGTATATATGTGTATACAAGGTGACACCTGTTGGTCTCTTCATATGTACGTCATGATGACATTTACAACTGTACACACACCAAAGAGAAAGTCACTGCACTATGATCCATGTTGCCCAAGAACTGCAGGTCTGTGGATTCAGGGTGCATACAAGATCAGGCTGGTGCCCGTGAGAACATAGTTCAACCCTTGGCTTTTCTTGGCAATATTTCCTGCCCTGCACCCTGCTACATGGGCTCAAGATCTTGGCATTGGGTGGCAGTAGGAAGTGGTGGTGGCCCTCATACTAAAGAGAAAGGACTTGCCCTCCCTCTCTGAGGACCTGCCTGGCTGGTGGCTCAGCACTCAGTGTTCAGACTGAACTAGCTGGTGGAGACAGAGCTTTGTTGCAAAAGTGATGGCTCGGTGGCCTGAGCTGGTGCTGTGCCTTTTGTTGAGGTGCTGAAGGGCTCAGCTGTCTCAGCTTGTACCTTCCCTTTTATCCTTCAAGGAAGAACAGCATCTCCCATGTAGTGTCCTCTATAAAACCGTGTATATACACACATACTCGTTCATATACAGACACGAACCCACAGACACAGGTGCACATGTGGAAGGCTGGCTAGCAATATGTGAACACATCAGAAAAAGTAGTCATTGTTCCTGCTTCCAGAAGGCCAAGATTTTAAACATTCAGGGAAAATACAGAGGATTCCATTAATTAAAGGAGGAAGGAGATGCTGTCAAAATGGTGATATAGACTAAGGGAAATGGCAAAAAAGGAAAAAAAAAAAAGAAGGGGTGAAGTAATCGAGGCCTAGTTGTGAAGTTCAATAGCTGTAAACGGCAATCTTCGGATTTGGATAGACTTTTTTCCTTTTTCCTGTTGCTATGGAAACTTGGGAGACAAGCTTCAGATGTCAGGAGTTCTCACAGACCTGAATGGAGAAGGCGCAGAATTAGGTTGGGAATATCACATCTCACTTCAAAACATTTTCGCTAAACCAGATAAATGAATGACAGCATAGAACACACGCCATACTCCCCTGAGTTTTTTCTTTAACATGATATTTGATATAAAGTAATTTGGCTTGTTTATGTTTTAAGAAGCTGGACTTGGGGCTGGAGGTGTGGCTCAGGGATAGAGAATGCCCAGCGTCCTGGATCTGAGTCCTAGCACTTCCTGGGCTTCAGGAAAGGATGCACCTACTTGCCCTTGCCAGCTTCTAGATGCATCTCTGTTCCTTGGCTTCTGGACCTTTCCTTCAAATTCAAAGCCAGGGAAGGTGACATCTCTCGTTCCCAATTCTGCCTCCCTGTTTCCATCCTCACGTGGTTTTTAAACTGGCTCCCTCTCAGAGAGACTTTGGCATTATGCCAGGCATGCCTGCTCATCCAGATACCTGTTCATCTCACAATCTATAACTCCCATCATGCCTGCACATTGTCCTTAATCAGGTAAGGTAACAATTCATCAATTTCACGGATCAGCATGAGGACACCTTTGGTGGCCACTACTCAGCCCACTATATATGGGCAGCCTTGTGTTCCCAAAGGAACTAAGGTATCAGATGGACTATGAAAACACATCCTTCAAGGAAGAGCTCACAGGAAGTGATATCCATTTAAGGTGTGTTTAATAGACCACCCAGTTCCTGCTCTTGGCCCCTCCTGTAGACCACTTCTGAGTGCTCCTCTGTGGACAGGGCCTGTTGCTCTCCTCAGCTCAGCTTTGTCAGCAGGGAGGAGCTCTCTCTTTAGGATGCCCAGATCCAGTTTCAAAATGGAGCTACTTCAGGGCATGCAAGCACTTCCAAGTTCATGGACTCCAAGGAGAAGAATGTGTGCTCGTTCAGCCTAGGCTGAGGATCTTACCAAGCCTGAGAAGCTACCTTATCTACATAGCTGTGGGGCTCTCTTCCCTCTCAGGAAGAAGAGGAATGCAACTCTCTAGAGGCCTGTCACTCACTCCCATGGGCTCAGGCAGCTCTCTCAGGGATGCCCCATGCCTGCCACTCCTAGAAGCATCTGCTGAAGACAGGCTCCTTTGCCAGCGCATCAATACTATGAGGAATTACTTCCATTTTTACAATGGTTGGATCTCACTTGTGGCCAAGTTGCAAAATGGTTATAAACATGAAGTATTTTGAGAAGTGTATTAAGATCACTCTTTCTCTTTTCTTTCTTTCTTTATTTTTGAGACAGAGTTTCATTCTGTAATCCAGTTTGGCCTTATACTCCTTGAGTATAAGTGCTGAGATTACAAGTGTGCAACTCCATGGCTGGCTAAGGTTGGGAATAGTTCTTTTGGTCATGGGTGTGTGGGCACACCTGAGTGCAGAGGGTACATGTGCATATGTGTGCTCATGCATGTGGAAACCAGAGGTTGTTGTCAGGTGTCCTCCTCAACCACTCTCCACCTTAAAAAACTGTGTGTGTGTGTGTGTGTGTGTGTGTGTGTGCATAGGTGTAGAGGTCAAAGGTCAAAGGACAACCTCAGGGGTATTGATCCTTCTACTTTCCTTTGCGATGAAATCTCTCTTGTCTTGCCACTGGGAAGGCCAGATAAACTGGCCCTTGTGAGTTTAGGGATTCTCTCAACTCTACCTCCCATAGTTGTAGGCACATTGAGATTGTGGATGAGTGTTCTACATTTTGGTGGTGGGGATCTGGTTGACAGGCTTGTGGTGCAAGCAGCTTTAACCACTGAGAAATCTTCCCAGCCCCTTCACCTTTTCTTGGGGGGGGAGGGGAGGATCTCTCAGTGAACGAGGAGCTGGCCATTTGGCTAGATGAGCTTGCCTCCCTGGCACTGGGGCTCAAATCATGTGTAGCCATACCTGGCTTTTACGTGGGTGGTGAGGTTCCAAACCCAGGTCCTCATGCTTGCACTGCAAGCTCCTTACTGACTGAGCCTCTCTTTAAAATCTTTTTAGTGGTCAAAAGCCATTTGTCTTGCCAGGCTGATGATGCCTCCAATATTGAGTGTTTTCTTAGCCTGACTGGTGACATTTGGGGCTGGGTCTTTGCAGTAGAGGCCATCCATCCTATGTTCTGAGGAGATTCAGCCCTGGCATCTGTTCACTAGTGGCATCCTCTCGGTCAGATTAATGAAAAAATATGTCTAGACATTAACAATTGTCCCATAGGGAAAAGGCTGGTTATAATTTTTTAAAAAATGGGGCTGAATAAAATTCATTAAATTAGTCTCCAGCTCTTTCTTTTCAAATTAGAGTCTCCAATCCTTTACTTTAAGTCAATTTAGACTATCATGTAAATGATCCCACCTCCTGGGTCTGCTGAGATGATTGCATGAGGTAATCTATGTAATTTATGTAAAGCTTTTCACTTGCATGTGTGTGACACACAGAAGTCCCTCAATGGTCAACTTTCATTGTCCATGAAATCACATCATTTAGGACTGTACCCAGTGTGACTGGGGTCATCTGTCAGGCAATAATAGCCCTTTCTTCATAGCTTCAGAGTTTTTAGAGTTTTCTCTTTGCCCACAATCAAAAATAAATAAGACATGAATACATGTTGGAAAATTCTAGAAATGATAAAGCTGTCCATAGAGAAAGCTGATCAGGGAGGGCCTGGATTTGGAAAGATGTTAATACTAAAGTGAGATCTCTTGATTGTGGTGTGGCTCCAACTCATGTGTACCTTCCAAGTTCATATAACTCCTTCTTATGTGCATATGATACCTTAATAAAAAAATTAGTAAAAATTTTAGTGACTGTCTTTGGTACATCTTGGTGGCTTCTTTAAACTTCTTTATTGTGACAAAGGTTGTTCCCTGACATTTCTCCAATACAGGGGCATTTCATGTTGGAAGTTGTTAACGCACTTCACTTGACCTTCATTTTCCTGTTCTTCCTATTCCTGATTAAGTCTAACAAAATGGTCAGAAAGATTTCTGGACAAGTCTGTCCTTCAAAGCCTCTTTCTTGAGATTTGCCCATGTCAACCCTCACAGAGCTGCACTTCAAAAAAAAATAGCAGGCACAGTTTGTTTTGCTGGAAAGGCACTCGGGGGAGAATTATACATTGCTTCAATGTCATCAGTGTGTAATTTACACAACAGAATTGACAGTTACAATAATTTCATTTACATTTTTTATCACTCTCCATGCCGTTAGTTTTATTTCCTTTAGTTTAAGATGTCAGAGAAGGATGTGCAGATCCTTCCAGTCAATTCTCAGCTGCTGTCAAGCCATCTCTATACCATAATAGATGGAAGTGTTTAGCATCTACTTCCAAACAAGGGTGGTCTGATGGCAAATGCTGGCTTCACTGCTTACTCGCCTGGGGATCTTCCTGGGCTTTAGTTTTGTTATTTATAGTGTGGAATAAAATCATCAGGCCAATGAAGAGCACATGGAAAAAAGCCACAAACATTAGGATTTTGGTTTATGCCCTCCATCGGATCTAAGTATTATTTGAAGGGAGGGGAAGACATCGGTTTTTCTTCCCTGCTATCTGGTATGATTTCCTACAAGTGCTGAAATTTTATGAATGGTGTTTTCAAGCATGTCCCATCCAAGTACTAACCACGTCTGACCCTGCTTAGCTTCTGAGATCAGATGATCAGCGTGCTATGGCCATAGACTCGGCATTCTCTTTTCTGTAAAGGCCAGGCAGTAAATGTTTTCAGCTTCATAGACCATCCCATCTTTGCTGCAAGTATTCACTTCCACCAGTGTAACAGAAAGTGGCCAAAGACAGTATGTCAATAATTGGACAGGGCTGTGTTACAATAAAACTTTATTTATAAAAACAGTGGGCCAGATTTGGCCTGTGTGCTAAAGAAACATCAGACAGATTCTACCAGCTTACTTCCACTTTCCCAAAATTCATTCAAGGACTATTGCTGAGTTGGGAATCTAGTATTAGTACTTTTAGGAAATATCCCTACTTCCAAATCTCGCCAAGTTTAATGTCTCCAACTCCCCCTAATATGTGATTTTGCAAACTTCTCATATACGTTTTAGCATGGTTATTGCCATAGAAACCTTTATTGTGGCTGTGCTATTGTGACTCAATCCTCTCAATCTGTATTTGACCTTTCCTAGCATCATTAGTTGTACATATCTTTATATCTCTTTTCTGTAATTGATCTTTCATCTCTGTTTTCTGTGTCTGAAGAGTCAGCCCCAGAAACTAGTACATATTTGGGATGTGGACCAAAACAGGTGTTGCTGTCAGAAGGTCCAAGAGCCCCTATTCTAAGACAGACCACTCATAATGGTTGTGAGTCTTCTTGTGACTTTTATCAGTTGGTGAGCCTTTCCAATGCACAATAAATGTCTGAGCTACACCTGCAGCAAGAATGACACATTAAAATCCCCCAGGTGCTCTACTCTCATCTTCGCAATTGATACGATACAAGGATAACCTCCTGCAGGTAAATGGTGAAGAATGAACAAGTCAGCCATCTGTGCTGATACCAGGGGGTGCTCATGGAGGAGATTATACAGGCCCTCAGAACCCAGGGCTGGGATGGGACTTTCAGGTAGGATGAGTCACTTTCCATTATGACATCTACCTTGCACTTTTGAAACCCATCTTGTGTGAAGCCCATTGCCTCGAACTCTTACAGTCTTTCCTAATTTCTTCTCAGTCTCCTGATCGATCTATAGCCCTTCATCCTTTGGAGGTGGAATAGTCTCGTGATTGACAGAGAAGGCCGAGGAGAGAGAGCATCTGACTTAAGTTCTCCTGAAGGCACAGAACTAGGAAGCCAGGAAGTTAGTCAAGGAGAGTAAAGACAAAGGACCTGAGGTAAAAATGGAGGAAAGATGAAGGGAAGGTTGGGTGCTAGAACCCACTGGGCTGTGCAGCTGGATGACTTAGAAAGTCATGGGGTTGACAGCTAATGGTGCAGTCATCAAAGGTGAGTGGGAGGAGAGGTGGGGTACATGTTTTCCTTGGGAGATACAGAGTCCAGAGGATCCATGAGACACTTGGTCTTTTCTTTCTTAGGACAGGAGGATTCTGGTCCCTCACTGAGCTAATGCATATGCTGTGAATATTCAATGTTGAAATGTGTGATTACTATTGACCCAGTGATCCTGCCACAGATATAAAAATATCTTCTTCCTGTCAATTTACCATTTCATAATTATACCAATAATTTATCTGAATTCAAATACCAAGCCTCCCCAAGTCCTTTGAATGGCATAGATAACGTGAATAATTGCTAAAACTGGAATAATATTTCAAAAATAGGAACTATTTGACAGGTAGTCACTCATTTTATGCTCACATTTATATTACTCAGCACAATAATTCTGTTGCTTAATGTTTCATTTTATCATAGTTATTATTGCTAGTCATTGCAAAACAGTGTGAATTATAAAAACATATTTTCCTGAATCCCAACCATGAATTCTTATAATTGCTCATAATTAGTTACTTTTCTTATTGTGACAGAATACCTTACAGAAGCAATCAGGAAAACAGATACTTATTTTGGCTCATGGTCCAGGGGATATAGTCCATCGAGGCAGGGAAGGGATGGACCAGGGCTCAGGGCAGCAGTAGGCAGCAGCTAGTTATGTGGAGCAGAGACAGCTGGGAATGGGGCGGGGCTATCATCCTTGAGGCCCTCCCCCAGTGACCCACTTCCTCTAGCTGGGCCCCACCTCCTAAGGTTCAGCTACTCTTTAAAAACAGCACCACCAGTTAGGGATCTAGTGTTCAAACACATGAGCCTGGGGGTGGGAGGGGCATTTCATAGTTCAGCCACAACAGGTGTATCTGCTTTAACTTTGTAAAAAGATGATTCTTCACAATGCGCAGAGAAATAGGCCCCGTGTAGAGCACTTTCACATGTTTTTTTTAACTGTCTCTATATATTTGCGTATGTGATGTATGTATGTACATGTTCATATGTGTGTGCATGTGTGAGTACACATGCATGTGAAAGCCTGAGGTTGATGTTGGGGTTTTCCTCAATTGTTCTCCTACTTTTTTTTGAGACAAGGTCTCTTACTGAACCTGGAGTTCATTAATTCAGCGAGACTGGTTGGCTAGTGAGCCCCAAGGAACTTCCTGTCTCCACCTTCCAAGTCCTGGGATTACAGGCCACATGCATGCACACACACACACACACACACACACACACACACACACACACACACATATATATATATATATATATATATATAATTTTTTTTGAGGTAGGGTCTCACTCTAGCCAAGCCAGACCTAGAACTCACTCTGTAGTCCCAGGCTGGCTTTGAACTCAGCAATCCTCCTATCTCTGCCTCCTGGGATTAAAGGCCTAGCCACCCTGTATTTTTACATGGTTTCTGGTAATTATACTTTGGGCCTGATTCTTGCGAAGAAAACACTACTATCTTCCCAGCCCCTTGATCATATAGATCTAAACCTAAGTTCTGGAACAAACTTTCTTGGGATGATATATATATATAAACAGGTTTGTGGATGTTGTTAAACTCATGTTCGTACACGCAAACACTATGAAGTTAAGTAACTTACCCACTATGCTGAGGAGTGAGAGGAGCAGCAGTGGGGTCAGGCTGAGATGCAGGGTTTCTGCAGCGGCGTTGCAGTCCACTTTGGAGTTCTTACAGGAGCACACCTGCACCCTGAGATCCGTGACGTTCGTCATGGGTGGTTTCCCTGAATCTGTCACCATGATGGGCAAGTTGTAGTTTGCTTTGTTCAGATTCTGAAGAAGGCTTACCAGGGCATGCGTGTCTGCAAGACAGAAGCCCTAGCGAGTGAGGTTATGGTGACTACAACTGCACACAGCAGGCACGGCGCACATTTAACTCACAATTTCCGTGCATCAAACCTAAGTTCATCCCAGCAAATGAAACACATTCAGTTCCTTGATGCAGCAGACACATGCTCAGTGCCTCAGGTGATTGATGGCTCCTGCGTGAGGCTGCACAGACAGCATCCCTACCAGTTTCCATGCTTTAAGTGTCAATTTCAATGGGACTTCCTGTTGTGAAAATGACTAAGTCCCATGGACTCCTCCCCACACATTTATTAGATCTATCAGATCATCTTCACCAAGATCCCAAAATTCTAGGCATGACTTGAGTTTGTACTTCTCCTGCCTCAGCTTCCCAGAGTGCTGGGATCACAGATATGCACCATCACACTCAACAAAATCACCTTTAATACATCAAAGGTGATGTGAAAATCCACATGCTTTAAGCCTGCACAGGACTCATGTGTGGCCACAGAGATGGTTCTACAGCATGTGGCTTGTCAATCCTTGGCCCTGTAGTCATAAGTTTGGGTGTGAATCCTCAACTGTGAGTCTGGATCTTTATGCCTCCTCCCGGTTCCTCTTGCCCATTGCTATGGTGCTGGGAGGTGTACCAGCACCCAGGTCATTGAGCAGCACTAGAAAGTGGTGCCACTTGGCATGTCCCTCAGCCTTGGGCACTTCTTCTTTCAGCCACTCAGATCATTAACCACAAAAAGCATTCTGAAATGTGGGGATGTGGCTCAGGTGTTGGAGTGCTTGTGTAGCATGCATAAAACCTGGATTCGATCCCCAGCACTGCAGAAACTGTACATGCTGGCACATGCCTGTAATTCCAGTCCTGGGGAGAATCAGAAATTCAAGGCCATCCTTGGCTCTATAGTGCATTTGAGACCAGCTTGGGCTATATGAAACCCTGTTTCAAAAAAAATTCAGAAAAAATATTCAGAATAAAAATGTGTGTGTGTGTGTATGTGTATGTATGTATGTACAGAAAATTTAGAAGGCATTCATTTATCAAATCAAATCAGGAGGGAAAACAAGAATGATGATATGAAAACAAATACCAAAGACATATTGTCCTCACCAGGAGGTGATCAATGTGGCCATTGTCCCATGGAGAGGAAGACTACCTCAAGGGACTACCAAGAAATGACTCTTGAGTGAAGAAATAAATCCCACTTACAGCAATGGTGGTGATTATTCAAATCAGCCTCAGCCACAGGAAACAACAAACAAACCCCAGCGCCTCCAACAAGGGAAGGGCTGTTTTAATTAAAAATAATCAGTGCAACAGGATCCATTCTTTAAGAAGCAATAAAGTAGACAAAGAGGCAAATAGAATCAATAACATGGGAGAGACACTAATAAAATCAGATATGAGAATAGGCTGTAGCCACAGATAAGAGATTTTTTAAATTGAAAATTTTATGTACAATTGTACAATACATACTCAAAATGTAATGAGATTCTCAAAATTCTATCATTGCTGTAAAAAAGTGAACCCTGAAGGGGTCAATAGCTTATGAGTTCATTACTGAAGACCTGTCACATTGGGGAGGAAAGTGGGTGTGGCACCAGGAATAAAGGGGTACTTCAGAATTAATAAGAAAGATGACCAATGTTGGGCCAAGTTTCCAATTCCATTACCCATCATGAAAAGAGTAAGAGAAGAGACATTGCTTGCAAGTTTTATGAGTGAGAGAAAGGACATAGGAAGAATGTCAAAGTTAATGACAGAGGCCAAGGTCATCAAGGCTGAGGTACATGTATGCAGAGGTCTGCAGCATACACAGAAGAGGTGGAGGACTTTGTAAGGGTTTTAAGACCCCAGTTCCTCTGTGTTTGTTAGTTGTTTATGAAGGCAGGTAGACCACAAACCATCCTTCCAAAGTGCTGGTGAGAGTCAGCATGAACCCAGGTCTGTGTCTGAGGTGGAGACAGCTGAGCCAGGAGAGGTGTGGGACAAGTCAGAATTGGAAGACTGGCTCTCTTGCTGGTATTCTATAGAGTAGCCCAGAGAATGATGGGGTCACTGCATGGTGTACAGAGCACATGACACAGGCTGAAGAATACAGAAACAAGGGACAAAGCAAAAGAGAAAACAGCTATGCTTGTGTTTATAAGAAATTGATATTCAAGGTTTATACGCATTGTATTAAGGTGCTAGTAAGAAAACTATCAGTATTTTACAATCCATAAACGATTTAAACCATGTGAACACATCTGAGAGCAGAAGGCCAGATCTTTGAGGAAAAAGAAACAAAGTCCAATGCCACGAGAATAAGGGTAGAATGTGCAAAGCCACAGACTTACTGTTGATCTTGGAGATCTTCCAGACTTTATCAGGGACGGTTTGTTTATGGATCTCAAACTTGAAAGGATCAGTATTTGGGTGGAGATCCTTGTCTGTCGCTCCCAAAATGACCACACTGAGGTTTTTGGCATCGTCGCAGACCTCAGCCACTGTGGGGTAGATGAAGGGAGCATTGTCGTTCACATCTTCCAGGGTTATTAGCAAAGTCCCAGTGCCTGTTGCGGGAGGGTTGCCTGTGGAAAAGAGAGAACGTTAGTAAATACCCATCTTAGTGTGTGTGTGTGGGGGGGGGCAGCAGAGGACAACCTTGGGTGTCATTCTTCAGGCCCCTGGTACACCTTTATCTTGAAGACAGGGTCTCTCACTGGCCTGGAAGTGGCCAAGTAGGCTGATTGGTTGGCCAGTGAGTTCTAGTGATCCTCCTGTCTGCCTCCCAGCGCTGGGATTACAAGCGCTCATCACTATGGATTTTTAGTTTATTTGTTTAAACCTAGGTCATGGGGATCAAGCTCAGGTCTTCATGCTTACAAGGCAAGCACTGTATCACTCCTTGCTTTCCCCAGTCCCAAGACCCTTTTCAAGCTAGGGTCTCACTCTAGCTCAGGCTGACCTGGGACTCTGTAGTCCCTGGCTGGCCTCGAATGGGGAATCCTCCTACTTCTGTCTCCCAAGTGCTGGGATTAAAGGCGTGTGCCACCACACCTGGCCTTAGTAAATTTTTATATTCATTATTAGTAACAATTTCATAGATTTCATTTTTGTCTAAATTGTCCTTGAATTTGAGATCCTCTTGCCTTTTCTTTCCGAGTGCTGGGATTACAGACGTGTGTCAATTCTCTATGCAAATGCATGGTCAGTGAGCTATCTTCAGCCCTTTTGGTTTTTGAGGCAGAGTATTGCTGTATAGCTCAAGCTGTCCTTGAAATCACAATCCTCCTTCCTCTGCTCCTAAGTGCTGGCTACGTGTTTTACCACACTTGACTTCTAATCTTAATTTAGAAAATTAAAGCCAGATTTGTAGGACACGGAATGTATATTATATATTTATATTTGTCTTATTCCTAGAAGGATTTGATGTACTCCTACAATTGTAGAACTATATCCATGGCCCCCACATGATGGTGGATTGATTTCACTATTATTAAACTGCATGAGCGTGCCAAAGCACACCTCCGCACCTCCACACCATTCTCAGCATGCAATTAGTTCACCCTCCAGCAATTTACCTGCAATAATGAACACTTCATTATAAAATAGGCTTTATGTGGGCATGGTGACACACATCTTTGATCTCATCACTTTGGAATTAGAGGCAGGAAGATCAGGAGTTCAAGGCTAGACTAGACTTTGTGAGACTCTATCTCAAAATCCCCCCCCCCCAAAAAAAAAACAACAAAAATAGGTTTTGCCTAATCATAGGCTAACTTAAGTATTCTGAGAATATTTAAGGTAAGTGTGGTGGCTTCAACCAGATGTCCTCCATAGATTCTTGTGTTTCAAATGCTTGGTCCCTAGCTGGTGGCAATTTGGGAGGTGGAGCCTTGCTGGAGGAGGTGTGTTGTTAGGGACCGGCTTAGGTTAGGAGTGCTATAGCCAGCTTCCTCTCTGCCAGAGTTCATCTCATTCTCTTGCTGATGTTTTCCACCTGCTGTTGCAGAGGTGATGTTCAGCCTCTGCTCTACAATCTTTTCTCTGCCATCATAAATCTTCCACTTGAGACTATAAGCCAAAATAAATCCTTTCCTCCCATCAGCTGCCTTTGGTGATGTGTTTTGTCCCAGCAAGTGAAGGTAACAACAATAGAAAATTCAGACTGAGCTATGTAATGTTCAGTAGGTTAGATCTATTAAATATGTCTCTTAGCTCATGATGTTTTCTACTTTTGATGGGTTTTGGGGATATAACCCCATAAGTTGAGCAGTTTCTGTAATTTTACAAGCACTGAGCCATCTTTCCAGCACCTGCATCTGTCGTTTTACAAGCAGTACTCTGTAGAACTAACCTAATGTATGGCTCCATTTAATTTTTCTTATTTGCACTTGAATAGATTTCCAAGTCAACTTTATTCTATCTCATATTTATCATTTGAAATGCATAGTGAGTTTAAAAGTTTTGACTAAGATGGGGGTGGGGAAGGATGGTATGTGAGTGAAGTCAGAGTGAAGATGCTAATGACACACCCATTTTAGATCCAGTTTTCTACCTGCATGGACAGTGAAGGGAACATGGACATGTTGGCCTTTGCAAAGGTGACACCAAAAGGGCCCATAAGGAATGAAGGGTCAGGCTGCTAAGGAGTCAGTTTCATGCCGTTTCTCCAGTTTCATAGCTTGCAGCCCATATCAAGAGGGTAAGCAGGAAGCCCTGTACTAATGGAACCTGGAAAGTAATGAGGAATTTCTGGATCACAGGCATCCTTCCAGGACCAGATCAGCTGAGACCCAAGCTCTCTTCACATGACTCTGTGCAAAGGCGTTAGGTGCCATGAGGGGGGTTGGAGGAGGGGACGCTGCTCCTCCACAGCAGGTTGGTCATGGATGGTAGGGGTGAGGCTGGAGAGGCCAGGAGGGCATGGGGCCCTTGGCTCTCATAACAAGGAGCCTTGGTAAACTCCATAGACTACAAAAAGCCACAAGGTATGTATGTATGTATGTATGTATGTATGTATGTATGTATGTATGTATGTGTGTGCATGAGCACATATGCACACATGTATGTGTGTTTGTGTGCATGTATACATACACATGCACACAGAGGCCAGGGGACAACATTCTATGGCATTCCTCAGTGCTATTCACCCTTTATGAGACAGAGTCTCTTACTGAGCTGGAGCTCACCAAGTAGGCTGACTGGCTAGAGAGCTCCAACCTCCCCAGCATGGGGACTGTAGTGCACCACCATACCTGGCTTCTTTTATGTGGGTCCTGGAATCAAACTCAGGCCCTCATACTTGCATGGCAAACACTACTGACTGAGCAATCTCTCCAGCCCCAAACCACAAGAGGAAGGTTGAGGATCTGATCTGACTTGTGTAGAAACTTAGAGCTGTGTGGCTAAGAGACACCAAATGCCATTGGCAGGGAGTCTCCACAGTGTTAAGATTTAGTGGGAGTATACTGTGGACATCTTGAGTAGAAGATAAGCCTTGTCTTGGAGATTAGGGGCTCAGATATGGCCACCTGAACAGCAGAGCATGGTAATGGACCTTAGGTCCATCTATGTTAACAGCCCTTAAAATCCACACCTACACCTACACCCCCCCACACACATACACACACACACACACAACTTTGTTGATAGCCTTTCTGATTCAATGCACTGTGTAGAAGCCCAGATCAGGAAAAAAGCCAGATCTGAGCTAGAGAATGTGTGTGTGTTTTTTGGGGGGGGAGTCATCCACTGTAACATTTTTGGAAGATTACATTATCCAACTTGACAGTGAAGAATGCTAGAGAGGAAAGTACTAGGTAATCCCAAAGTTTAAAGGACAGATAGTAAGTCTTGAGAAAACACACAGGGGAGGTGAATTGCAAGATATGAAAATAATTTGGAGGAGGCAGGAAGATCACCATGAATTTGAGGCTAGCCTGTGTTACAGAGTGAGGCCCTGCTTCAAAAATAATTCAGTCTCCCGGGGTAATAAAACCAAAAGTATTTTATTTATTTGAGAGAGAGAGATAGTGAGAGAAAAAGAGGCAGATAGAGAGAATGGGCCAGCCAGGGCCTGTATCCACTGCAAGGGAACACCAGACACATGTGCCACCTTGTATATCTGGCTTCATGTGGGTCCTGGGGAATCAAACTCCAGTCCTTCTGCTTTGCAGGCAAATGCCTTAACCACTAAGCCATCTCTCCAGCCTGAGAATAGATACTCTTTACTGGGACTGTTGGACCTTTCCCAGAGATGGATTCAGAGTAAACATTCCAATAAATATCTACCAGAATGGGTGCCCGTGTGTCATCAGTCACCAAAAGGATGGCTGTTCTTACAGCAAGACTCCAAAGAAATGCGTAATTACTTTGAAGTAGGTTTTTCATTGTCAGCTTTAGTCATTTGGCTAAATTTCTTTATTGAAAAATTATTTTTCTCTTTTTATTGAACTAATTGAATATCTCTGAAGAATCCATTATATATTTTCCCACTCTGAATATATTATGAAGTAAAGTCATTTAGTAGAATGGATGAGAAGGCATTATGAGCATTTGAAATATGGCCAGAAGAATCGGCCTCTTGTGAACTTAATTATAGTACTGTCTTCAATTTCCCATGTGTTATTCCCAGGCCAGCTGGTGATGTCTTTTTCTGAGGTCTGTAGAAAAAGCTTGTTTCTTTGGGTGAGAAGTAAAGACCAGATGAGGCAAGAATCCTCCAATCAGGTGCTTCCTCAGTTTATGTCTGGGATGGAGAAAAGTTGCAATCAAAGTTCAGTTGTACTTAAAAATGTAGTGTTCAAAAGCATATTTTCCTCCAGGAATCCAGATGGCAAGAAATATTGGGGCTTCTAGGTATCCCCTAGATATTTAGTGACAGTCCCCCAGTCCCCTTCCCTTTTCCACCAGCAGACCCCAAACCCCCCCAGGACATCTCCATGACATGTCTCGGAACCCCAGCTTGGTTAGGTCTGTGCCTCTCTGCTTCATGGATTTCCCACATCAATAGGGAAGAAGCATCAATCTGAGTCTATCTTATGGCAGACCAGCACTTCCCAGGACACGTGTGTAGACCAGCATTGCTAATCACCTGGGAGGCATGTACCACAGGCCAGCACTTCCTGCTCTGTGCAGCTCCCTCAGGAGAAGCCCATGGCTGCGTTCTCAGGGCAAGATTAGAGAAAGCCCAAGCTTGTTCTGCACATGGAGGCCAGAATTGAAGTTGGGCTCTCTACTTCCCTTGCTGAGACAAGTTCTCTCACTTGAACCCAGGGTTTGCTGATTCTGCAAGTCTAGTTAGCCAATTTGCCAGGGGACGTTCTGTCTCTGCATCCTAAGTACTGGGATTACAGGTAGACCACCATGCCCACATGGCCTTTATGTAAGTGCTGAGGATCCAAACTCTAGTCTCCATGCTTGCCTGACAAATGCCTGATCCATGGCATCACATCCCAACTCCTTTACTTTTTAGTTTAACTAATTTTTTTTCTTTTTTTTCTTTATTCTTCATAATGATTTACAGGGAAATTAACTAATTTTTTAAACTTTTTTTTAAAAAGAGGTTCTTGTTCTGTAGTGCAGACTGGCCTTGAACTTGTGATCCTCCCATCTCAGCCTCAATTTCAGGTGTGTGCACCATGTCTGGCTTTATCCCTCGCTTTCCATGTCAAAGCATTTATTATGCAGCTTGATTTTTATAGGCTATTTTTTTCAACCATGAAACCAAACACCCCCCCAAAAAACCCTAAAGTATGATTTGGGTTCATTATTAGTCTTATCATTTATATATTTGTTATGAGTTCTTTCTTCTTTTTGGTGCATGTATAGTATGTAGTATGTGTGTGTGGTATATGCACATGTGTGTGCAGATGCGCACACCCGTGTATTTGTGTGCAGTAGCCAGAGGAGAGCATGGGATGTACCCATCTCTCTGCCATCTTATTTCCAAGGAAGGAATCACCAAGTCTGCCTATTCTTCAGTTAGACTGGCTGACCACTGAGGCCCCAGCAATTCCCCTGTCTCTGCCTTCCCCTGTTTAGCTCTGGGGTTACAGGTGTGTGTGACCATGCCTGGCTTTTTATGTGGGTTTGGGGTTTGAACTCATATCCTTATGATTGGGCAGTAAGTGCTCTTAACTGCTGAGCAATACCTCCAGTCCTGAGCTACGTCTTAATTGTGATAAAATATACATGAAAATCGCCATTCTGGTACAGTGCAGTGGTATGAAGAGATTGTACACTGACACTGTCCATCATCAGAATGTTTTCACCTTCTCAATGGAACATCTAGCCCCAATTAATCAG
>PVHP010035805.1:0-18417 GCA_004024765.1 Zapus hudsonius
AAAAAAAAAAAAGCCAGTGAGAGGGGGCAGAAAACAGATAAGGGTTCTTAATGTGGTATTCATTTCACCTGTAGTAGGGAATATCAGATGTGGACTCAGGTATTGTGGGCATCTGAATTATAAATTGATCTCTACTTTTCTTTTGCTTTTCATATAAAAAGCCTCTAGAATAGCTTAATTGTTCTTTCTTCATTTGAAAAATGATCCCCTTTGGCCTTAGAAGGGGTGTAACTCATCTAATGCCTAGATTGATAGCTCTAGCTTGGTCCTCAGGAAGCTTAAATCTTGAAGGTTACCATTATATGACTGTACTGCCGTATGCCAACTCATATTTTTTTTTTTTCCCCTCTTTTTTTCTGGGATGTTGAAAGTGAGTGAAATGTGAAAAAAACATTATTCATTTTAAATAGTTTTGACTGCCAGGTTAATGTGACTCTTAAGCAGAGCTTCATGAAGTCTGGCCATAGTAACTGCTTTTAACTTGATTTAAAGTTCTTAAACATTCTGAATTGCCTCACCTAATCTTTTCATACTGAAGCACAATTTTCAAGCTCTTTTTTGAAACTTTCAAATCCATAACTGACAGCTGCTCAACACCTCATCCAAATAGTTTTAAGAGTTTTAGAGTAAAGTTGGGACAGGCTGGCTTTACCGACATCAGTTGGATTGAGATATTGTGGATTTAAAGATGATAGAGAAGAAAGGAGAATATGAAATTATTATTACATGTTCACTGCTTGCCCAGTGACAGGGATCTGAAGCCCAATAACTAAGAAAGGTGAGAGGCAGCAGAAGGACATTTGAGTTAACTTTTCAGATTGTAGCCTAAAGAATGAAAGTCCCATTGGAAAGCACAGTGTCTGAAGTACTGTTTTGTACATTAAAAATGTTATGCACAGAAATGTGTATATGTCAGAAGCTTAGTTTGGTCTTTTTTTGACACTTGTCTCAGATTTTATGAGCCAGCCCTTCATAGACTCTTATGATATATCTGCTGCATAGAATGGAATGAACCATTTATAAGAGAAGGAGTTTTATTAGCTCTTCTACCTTTACTCCTCCCACTGACAAATGCGGCTTGTGACTTAACTCAAGATAATTCTTGGCTAAAATGAATTTAAACTTCAAAATGTGCTGTTTAATCTAAGTGTTAAAACAAATGTGATTAAGTTTTGCCTTTAGTCTTTTGAATAAATGCTGTGTGTGTGTGTGTGTGTGTGTGTGTGTGTGTGTGTGTGTGTGTGTGTTTTCTGTAAGTACTAGGTTTACAAGAATTAATTGCATGGGCTGTCCTCTGTCAAAGGACATATTTTAAACTTGTGTAAGTGACAGTACTCTAATACTTTTACACTGCTACTAATACATTGCTAATGATACTGTTTGTTCAGAATGATAATGGGCAGCTGAAGAGGGTAGAGGAAGCATAGGAGAAGAATCCAACTCAGGATGGGAGTTAGAGTCAGTAAAGACTGTCAAGGATACCCTGCAGTTGAGACCTAAAAGAAAGGAGAGAGCCAGGTAAGTGGTATAGACAGAGCTTATCTAGGGTGAGAAGAAATGTGAAAAGATGTGAAGCATAAAAAGCTGGGGATTCTGGGAACCACATTTAGTTTGGCATTTGTAAAGTATATTTCAGAGGCTGGAGAGAAGAGCTTCTGAGGGAGCTGCAAAATGTGAAGTTGGTGAGGGTGCCTGTGTTCATACTAAGTAGCCAAATGATGAAAGACCAACTTGATGATAATGGGGATGCTTTGGGTGTTACCCAGGTGCCGTGTGAGGATTGGAGGCCAGAGGTAGGAGAACAATTAGGGAGAGAAGCAGTGGAAGATCAGTGGAAGTTTTGAGGGTTTTCTCAAGGAACTACCTAGGCAGCCTGAGAGGGAAATTGGTTTTGGGATGTATTAGCTTAGTTGGAGAAAGAAAGATGGAGAACGAAGTAGAATAAAGAACTGATGCAGGGGCCAGGTGTACTGGTGCATGCCTTAGGCGGCTGAGGTGGAGGGATTGATTGCTGTGAGTTTGTGAGGCAGCCTTGAGTCACAGAGTGAGTTTCAGTCAGCCTGGGCTACAGCGAGACTCTACCAAGAGAAAGAAAGCAGGAAAGGAAGGGAGGGAGGGAGCTGATGTAGGACTAAGGGAAGTTTTATGAATATTTTAAATGAGGACAATTTCATAAAATAGGTATCACAGAGGGCACTGGAAGATAGAGAGGTTGTTGATAAGACTTACAAGGGTCTTGACAAGACTCAGGAAGGTCATTTAGGAAATGAGGCTAAAGAAAGGAGAACCAGGGAGACCTTTTTTTCTTCTGACAGGTGGGTAATGGGAAAGGCCTTCAGAAAGGTGTGGGTCAAATTGCACACTGCCAGGGCTGGAGACCTGAGGGAGGAAGGACCTCCTGGGGAAACCAGGAGCCTGTGTGGGGCCTGAAGAAGGGAATAGCACCAGAGCCCCTAGGGGCCCTCAGAGAGCACATGTCTGAGATTAGAGTCTTCTTGTTACAGTGTCCCCCAATCTTCACTGTCCTTGGCTAAGCAGCTGACCGAATATTGGCCATTTTCTTTTTGGCAGCAGGAGTTGAGGCTGCTGGTTTAGGCAGGTCAAGAAACAGGACAGGAAGTAGGGCCAGACTATTAAACCTTTAAGGTCTGCTTCCTCAGTGACCAGCTTCCTCCAGCTAGGTACCTCCTCCAGAAGGTTCTACAAACTGCCAAAATGGTGCCACCAGCTGGGGACCAAGTATGAAAATAAAGGATCTTTATTTCACATTGAAACCATGAGAGCAGGTCAGTATGACATGGAAATATAGAGCAGAATGAACTTGGGAAAGAAGCGAGTTTCTCAGCTTTCAGGAGGGACACCAGTCTCAGGGAAATGAGGAGCTTGTTCTTACAGCTCTATAGCCAGGGCCAAGCCAAGCCCTCTGCCTCCCAGCCGAGTGCTTTGTCTCCTGCTACCTCCTTAAGTAGGATTATCACATCCTGTTTGTTATAATTTTTTGTTTTGGAACTGGGGATTCTACCAAATTCTTTCACTTCTAGTCCCTCCTCCTCACTTTTCTGTGAGGTTCAAGGAGGTACAAATATACTCTAGGATGTTAAAAATTAGTAAACGTATATAGTTTTTTCCCCCTAAGTTGAAATGACATTTGGTTTGATGAGAATATTATTTGGAACTTGTGAAAAGTTAGAGCTTAAATACTGAAGTGCTTGGAATTCCTCCTCTTAGAAACTTCCTAAATTTAAAGACAGGTGGACTTATTCATTACACTTATTAATTCTTTCATTTATTCTGAATTTCTGAATTCTGGCATGTACCAGGGCTTATAAGGCAGTAGCAGAGAGTTCCCATGACTGTACTGTTTTCTGTTGAGAAATGGTAAGCACAGCAATGCTCTCTTCATCTAGTCTTAGCAAGTTTGTTGTGGGAAACTTGAGGGCTCCTCTTCAGAATCTATTGTCCATAGTCTCTGGAAGAACCAAGAAGCACATCACAGCATATTTGTGGGAGAAACACAGATTTTACAGGAGTGATTAAGTGTGGAGCAGGGGGCCGTTAATTAATTATCATTGTTTATAATACATTGTCTCTTTTTTCTCCACAAATGAGAATAATGCAGCAGTATGATTGATAAATAAAACATAAAAGGTCAGTTATGGTTGCCCTGGTAACTATTTCTCAGCAAGAATTTTGTTTGCCATGAAACGTGTCCTAAGTGATTTACTGGATATCAAACTCTGAATGTCATGACTTTTTTTTGTATTTAAATTTCTTAGGCATTCATTTAGGAGTGACAGTTTTGTAGTGTTTTTTTTTTTTTTTTTTTTTTTTTTTTTTTTTTTTTTTTTTTTTTTTTTTTTTTTGCAGTTAGTTCTGTGGCTGTATGTTTGATGGGAATCCTTGAGAGTTTTTTCTTTCTTTTTTTGTTTTTGAAAGACAAGTAGGAAACCATGATTACAGTAAATCTGCTTGTGTTTAAGCAGAACATCTAGCTTTAAAGTGGATTTAAGTCTACAGCCATGAATTAGCTAACAACATTCTGATCAGTTGGGCTGGTGTCCTGTAAGATAATGGTGAAGTTGAGAGATTCCTGTCTTAATGTAATAGCATTACTTGTGTATGCTTGTGTATTCCGGTGTTAACACAACTACTGTGCTGCCAGTCATATGAAAGTATAGCACATTTTATTATGTATAGGATATTGTACTTGATAATGACAATCAAAATGTTACTGGTTTATCTATAATTGACTTTATTTTTATTTCACAGCATATTCCTAGTGTATTCTGAAATAGTATCTGTGTGGTGCTGGTAGCACCCTTGTGCATCTTTTTATTGCATGATTTCCTCTTGGCTTGATTTGATACCATGTTGTTTTGTTCATTATGTGTGCACACACACGCATCTAGATTTTTATTTTTAGTTTATTTTTTTATTTTTTGAGGTAGGGTCTTGCTCTAGCCCAGGCTGACCTGGAATTTACTATGTAGTCTCAGGGTGGCCTTGAACTCATGAACTACCTTTTGTCGCCCCAGTGCTGGGATTAAAGCTGAGTACCACCATGCCCTGCCATCTAGAATTTTGTGAGTACTCTCTGTGAAGTTCACACAAGGATGAAATTGGCTAGTGACACATTTCTCGGGACATATCTCTGTTGTTAAGTAACACATGATTGTATATGAATGATTTTTATGGTACACAACACTTCTTAATACTGGAATATTTTTAGGTACCATTCTGACAAAGGGTACTTTCTAAAGCAGTCAGAAGTGCATTAACTTACACTTTTGACTTAATTCCGATGCAATTACTTTTGAGTAGCATAAGTTATTATCAAAAGAGTATTAAGACTGAAAATCAAAATAATTAAGCAATTAGTGCAATTGCCATCTTCTTGAGCATTTATGTTAGTATGAGTTAAAATGAAATGACTGATTAAAAGAAAGTTTAGTATATTCTCTGACCCTTGCTTCAGCCTACAGAAACAGTTTTATAGGTATAAACTTAGAAACTACATTGCTTTTTATAAGAAAAATTTAGAATCCAAATGTTAATTAGTAAATAACTGGTTAAATAATGTTCTGTCTATTGAATGGACTATTTTGTAGCCATCAAGAAGGGTGAGATGGCTCATGTAGTAAGCAAAAACCAAACCAAACCAAAATAACATTTTAGAATACTGTATATATATATATATATATATATATATATATATATATATATATATATATATATATATATATATGTGTGTGTGTGTGTGTGTGTATGTGTGTATGTATGTGTGTGTGTGATCTTAAGTATTTTTATTGCAAACAAAATGGCTACTAATTGGCATTTTCATTTAAAGTTGGAAGAATAAACACAAAGCTCTTAAAATAATTATTTCTGGAGTGTGGGATCATGAAGGGCTTTTCCTTTCAAAGTAAGTGATATTTTTATATAGTTTAAAATTTTAGAATGCATATGTGTTACTACATTGGCAGAGAGAAAGACACATAGTCTGCTACTTAAAGAATCTAAAAATGGTAGAAACCTTTATTAAGTACTGTTTTTGTTTAGATGCCTAGGACTTTTTGAAGAGGTGTTTTTATTTTTATCTCTTGAACCATTATGCTGATATGAGCTCCTTCCTAGGTATCTGTCATGTGTTTTGCTCCCTCACATTTTACTTGTTTTCCTGTGTAACTTGTTTCATTTGTGCTATTCTGTTGCTACTCACTACATTTTGATGGACTTTGCTTTTGTTAAAGAGTTATTCTTGTCCTGAATACTGAATTTCATTAAAAAATAGAACCTCTATGTACCAGAGGATCTAGGGATGGCATTGGTGGCCCTGGAATTTCATCTGGATGTGATTGTCTAGGTTCTGACTTGTATAGAATGTCCGACTTCCTCTTTTTGAGTCTGTGTGTGTGGAGACCAGCTGCTTCTCCAGGGTAGGCAGTTTGTCGTTTTGCAGAGGAGTCATCAGTGCGAATAGGATTAGGAAGAAAATGTACATGGGCCAGCATTGATTGGTATTTAGTTTGTGAACTTGCAGAGTGGAATAGACATCACTGTTGGGACTCTAGCTGTGTGGGGCCCCGCTCCAGTACTGTGATGATAGCTGCCAGCTGCTAGCATAAAGCTGCATCCAGAGGTAGACCTTGGGCCTCAGTGCTGACATCCTGGGTGTATTTTATGGATCTGTTAGTATAGTGTAAATTTAGTCCATGACCTTATATTTTAAAATTTTCTCCCCTTCTGCTTAGGTTACATAAAGCTTAATAGTGAATTTCTTTTCTTGGAATTACTATTTGATTCTTGTTCTTAGAAGGAGGATGCAAAAATGCTTGGATGCTTTTTTTGAGATGAGGTCTCATTCTGTAGCCCTGGCTGTCCTGAAATCATATAGATCAGGCTGGCCTTGAACTCATGGCGATCAGCCTGCCTCAGCTTCCTGAGTGCTGGAATTACAGACGTGCCACCATACCCAGTGGAAAAATGCTTTTAAAAAAGATTTTGGATAAGAGGTCACCTGATCTACATATTTCAAAAGTGATTTTCATTTTTTGAGATTACCCATGTAACTGTGCACAACAAATTTATATGATATATTTACCCTTTACTATGTTCTATAAATACCTTCATTTTTCTTTAGTGTGTTCTCATATTTTCTTTTCCATTTTCTATTATTCCAAATCTACCCATTGCATTTTATTGGCCTTCATCTATTCCATCGTACTCTACCTAGCCCTGTCCTGGATTCTGTTCTATTTCTAGTATATTTCATTACAAAATGCTGAGTGAGAGCTTTAAATTTATTTCAGACTCGCTGTATGAAAATTACTGATATGAAGGATGGCAGATTGTAGCAACTACAATTACCAAAGGTCTTGGATGTAATGTTTATTTGAGGATTGTCTGTTGTTTTCTTGGAAGTCAGCATATGGTTAACTTTTAGTTATGATAGGTACCCCATGGCTTGTTCATGGTATGGTTACATGCCAGGACTTAAAACACTTCATTATGAGATATATATAGTTGCTGATTTCTAAGCCATCTTTCTTTTTTTTTTTTTTTTAAAAAATATTTTATTTATTCATTTTCAAGCAGAAAGACACAGAGAGGGAGAGAGAGGGAGAGAGAGAATGTACCAGGGCCACCACCTTGTGGGTCTGGCCTATGTGGGTCCTGGGGAATTGAACCCGGGGCCTTAGGCACTGGAGGCAAGTGCCTTAACCACCAAGCCATATCTCCAGCCCGCCATCTTTCTTTCTAGACAGTTTTGTAACACTTTCTCTTACCAGGTAAATGTTGAATAGCCAGCTTGAGTATTCAGTGATTCTAATAAAGTTTGCATTTTATCAGCATGGATTATACTCAACAGAGGAATGTTTAATTTCAGGATCACTTTCTCCAGTTCCCCAGCAGGCTTCCGCCTCTCCTGCTGCCATCTACTGAAGCACAGAGTGCAAACTCATTGTCTCTGAGGTGTGGTAAATGTCCCTCAGAGGAAATGACAAAGAGCAAATAAACTTCAAAACCACACGAAGGCTGGAAGATGATTCCATAGAAAAAGTGCTTGCCATGCAAGCCTGAAGACGAGGTTGGGTCCCTAGTACCCACATAAAATGTGAGGGGTGGTAATGCAGGCCTGTTATCTAGTATACTTGTCATACCGGTGCTGGGGGGGAAGATGCCTGTGGTTTGCTAACTGGTTCTGGTGGAATTGAGTTCTGGGTTCAGTGAGAAATCCTGTCTCATAAAAACAAGGTGAAGTGAGAGAGGAGAACACGATGTCAGTCTCTGGCCTCCATATGCACCTATGAACCTGCACACACATATGAGCACACACATATATGAACATACATATATATATATATATACATATGCATACACCACACAAAATATATTTGCACACCAAAAATAAAAACATCACAGAAAAGATCTTGGCTACCTGTCCTTGGTCACCTTTTGGCTTTGTTCAATTAGTGATGGCTTTGTTCACTTTCATAATTGAATTTTAACTTTAGTTTGTAGATGATAGTTTGTGGTTTGTAGGACCAGAACATAGTTATATTTTAAAGACTCTTGAGAACATCCAGTACCTGTGCTTTGTCTTTACTGTAGAAGCCAGCTCTGTACCAGGACATAATTGGTTCTTGATAAAAGTCTGGATTTTATTGTGAATTTGTTCATTAAATACTGAGACAATAGCAATATCATATTAATTCAAATGATTTTTTTTTGTTTTTTTTTTGAGGTAGGGTCTCGCTCTAGCCCAGGCTGACCTGAAATTCACTCAGTAGTCTCAGGGTGGCCTTGAACTCACTGCGATCCTCCGACCACTGCCTCCTGAGTGCTGGGATTAAAGGCGTGGGCTACCACGTCCAGCTTAATTCAAATGATTTTTTTGGCTTAATGAATTAATAACAATGTTTGACAAACAACACAGAAGACAGACAATATTAAAACATTTTCTTGTATGAAACTCAGAAAAGTATAGTTAAGAATTAAGAAAAGTTTTTAAAAATAAAAAAGTATATACTATAAGATAAAAATGCTTTACCATTTAGTTGCTGTTAGTAGAAGATTTCTTTAGAAAAATTAAAATGCTTGCAGTATTTATAAAATTTTTATAGGTTCATATATAATTGTAAAGTTGAACTACTAAAATATAGTCATGAAAACATTTGACTTGCATTAAGAGTGTATGTCCCAGCATTTAAAACATTCACACAAAAATGAAAATGCAGATAATGCCAATACCTGATTTCTGTTCCCTATTTTTCTACTTATAGTCATATACTTGGTTACCTTTTGACTCAATGGAAAAAAAATCTTAAGGTTCAGATACCAATAACAAGAGGAGGAGAAAACATTTTTGAGCATGGAAACATGTCCCGTCTCAGTAACTTCTGCTTCCTAGCACACTTTCTACACATGTGGCGTGCTTGCTGATGTCTTCTGGACTAATTTTGCAGGTTAGTGCCTCTGAAAAACCAACTATGGACACCTACCTGGCCTTTTGCAAAGCACCAGTATTTGTACTCTGGAAGGGCTGGCTTGAAGGTCTAAGGAGTTTCTTGCTCTAGATGCTGGAAGGGGAGTTTGAAAACAAGTGCAACATATTTCTAACTTCTTGTAATTCTAGAGAGCCGCAGAACCAGGCCTGTAAGTGTGACATTTCTCTGCCACTTCAGTGGAGGGCACTCTCTTGTAGGCTGTTGCTACCTGGGAACATTACCTCAGTCGATCTGCCGGCAGTAGTCTTTATACTGCTGGGCTGCAGAGACCTCCGTAATTACCTCCCTCCTTAAGCTGGAGCTCAGCAAGCCCAGGGAGGTAGGTACACACCCTCCAAACACCATTGAATGCTTATTACCTGCAAGTTACATTCACCATCTCATTGAGTTCTCACAGCTGCTCTAGGAGAATAAACTTCTGTAGTGAAAATTATGTGTATCTGATATTTTTTAAAAAATGTTTTTTTCATTTACCTAAGCTAAAATTCACTTTTTGGGGGGGGGAGGTAAGAGTTTTGTGCATAGAATTACATAACTTCTTTTGGTCATATGGCTGCCACAATCAGTTTGCAGGTTCCTCCCCTGCACAAATCCTTCTCCATGTGTTCTCAAACACCCAGATTGTGTGGCAGCCTTACTCTCTGCGTTCCTGTAGTCTTTCCCCCCCCAAATTGTCATATGAATGGAATTATACTGGATGTATCTTTTGAACTTGGCTTCTATCATTCAACAAATGGTGGTTTAAAAGAATCATTGTCATTGTATATATTTTACTTTTATTGTTGAGCAGCATTCCATTGTTTAGATCCATCAATCTGTCCAGGGAGACTTATTGTAGCCTCTATGTTTTGGCCTCAGGCCAAATATAGGTGTAATTATTTTTGCACAAGTTTTTATGGGCATAGGTGTGTGTGTGTGTGTGTGTGTGTGTGTGTGTGTGTGTGTGTGTGTGTGTGTGCGCGCGCGCGCGCGCGCTCGCGTGCAGTCGTGCCAGCTGGTGAGTGTGCTGTTGATATCAGGTGTCTTCCTCAGTCGTTTTCCATCTTTTACTGAGAGAGAAATCCAAGTCCTAACCACTAGACCACAAGGGAAGGTTCATCTTAGTTATTGAGACAGGGTCTCTTGAGTGAACCCAGAACTCCCTGATTCTAAGGCAGATTGCCCTAGGGAATCCCTGGCGCTGCATCCCCACACTGGGATTACAGATGGGCTGCTCTACCTACTGAACATTTGTGGGTGTTGACAATTCAAACACAGGCCCTCATGTTTCTGCTGCAAGCACTTTATGCACTGAACTATGTCTCTAGCCCCGTGGGCATAGGTTTTTATTTCTCCTGGCTAAGTGCCTAGAAGTTGATTGCCAGGTCATTTAAGTATATGCTTAATTGGTAAAGAAACCACCAAGCTACTTTCCAGAGGCTGTGCCATTTTGCATTCCATTTTGGAATTGAATTCCACTTTCCCTCTATCCTTGTAAGCATTTAATATTGTCAGTGTGTGCAGGTGTTTAATTTTAGCCATTCTAATAGGGCATGTATCTCTGTATAGTGTTAAATTGTACTCCTAATGACTGTTGATGTTGAGCTCCATTCACATGTGCTTCTTGCAACCTGAGTATTTCCAGTGAAGTGTCTATTCAAGTTTTTGCCCATTTAAATAACCTGGGGTGTTTTCCTCACTGTCAGGCACTAAAAATAATGGACACAAGCCTTTTGATGTGTGTATAATCTGTTTATTTCCTTAGTCTTTAGCTTGTCCTTTCATTCCAATGTGGCATCTCACTCCCCTAATCCCAGCACTCAGGAGGTCAGGTAGGAGGAGTACTGTGAGTTCAAGGCCAATTTGGGCTATAGAGTGAGCTCTAGGTCAACCTGGGCTAGAGTGAGACTCTGTCTGAAAACAAACAAAAGTGTCCTTTGCTGAGCAAAACCTTTCAAGTTTTATGACATGCAGTTTAGAACATTTGTATTTTATAGATTATGTTTGAGTAATTAAAAATTCACCTAACCCAGTCATATTTTGTCCTAATTTCTTCTAGAGGCTCCATAGGTTTACATTTTGCTGTTCTGCTAGTCACTTGAATTAATTTTTATGTATGCACTAGTTATAGATTGAGGCCTTTTCTTTTTGCATCTGAATGGTCTTTTGTTTCGGAAGAATCTGCTCAAAAGACTGTGCTTTTTTGCTTTCAACTGACTTAGCACCTTTGTCAAAAATCAATATTTGTGTAGTTCTAATTTTGGACTCTTTCTGTTTAATCAATGTGTCTCTCTTTTTTGCCACATGAGGTAGTTACTTTTTAAACCTCAGATTACTGTTGAGGAAGCAGAGTCTTAGTCAAATTGAGTATGTTGTCAGCAAGGAGGTGCTTGAGCAGGGCCACACACCAAGACCAGCTCTGAAAGCTGTGCCATCCTGGGAAGTCTTGTTGGCACTAAAGTCATCCTAGTTATGTTGCTCCTTGTTGAGGTGTTTGGCTTTAATACAATGTTTGATGGCTGTGTTTATGGAAGAGTACATTGAGTAGATTTTACTGAGTTAGCTGATAAGTGAAGTTTTTTTTTTTTTCTTGCTTGCTAGGCCCTTAATTAGTAGACTTAATTACTTTCCAGTGTCTATATCCAGGATAGCTGTATGTCATTTTCCTCTCTTTTAAAGAGAGCAGTAGAAATAGATACTACTTGTATGGCCAGGAAAGGAGATTGAGGATTTGTGAATGTGAGAACACAGATGGGCTATGAGTGACTTGCATCCAGATGGCTTATTCGAGAAAATTGGTGAGAGGTGAGAGAGTGATGCTGATGTGGCAGTGAATAATAAATTAGCATCTCAATATTGGCAAACTGGAGGATTTTGAAGAATGCCATGTTTAACTTTTGATTATTATAACTAAACCTATGTATTGATCTGTTAATAACTAGGCATGCACACAACCATCCCCACACCTGTATATTTATATACATGCACATATAATACATACACATACAATATATTTTAAAGATGCATCTTTAGTGACCTCAGCTGAGACTCTGCTGTGGCTTCTTTCTGTTCTTTATCATTGTTTAGCAGTCCTTGTTTCTACCTCCTGAGTCCTAGGATTATAGGGTGTACCACGATGCCTGGCCTAGTTTGTTAACTAATTAATTTTGTGATGCTGGAGATTGAAACTATGGATTTATGCATGTTAGGTAAGCACTGGACTACTGAGCTACATCTCCAGCTTGCACACTGTTTTAATGGATTCTTTTCATTGAGAAGAATTTTCATCAAGACTCACCTTTCTTCAAAAGGCAAAAGGACCCCCAAGCCCAATTTTATATGAGCTCTTCTCTTAACTATGTATTGGATACAACTCCTAGTCTTTCTTTTTTCAAAAAATATTTTTATTTATTTGACAGAGAGGATGGTCATGCCAGGTCCTCCTCTGCTGCAAATGAGCTCCAGGATAATACACCACATTTGGCAACTGGCTCTACATGGGTATTGGGGAATCAGTTGATCCTGGGTCTGCAGGTTCTTTAAGCAAATGACTATCCACTGAGTCATCTCCTTATCCACAGTCTTTTTGATGTTGGAAACTTATACAGAATCCTGAGCTTTCTTTTCCCTTATCCTTACAAATAACCATTCCTCATTTCCTCTTTGTGTTTCTAAGATAGACTTCCGGATCTTTACAGTCATTTTTCACTTCTCTTTCTGACCCTGGTATGATCAAATCCACAGGCAATTCTGATTATTTCTGTGTAGTGCTTTCTATGGTCCCTAGCTTTCTACTGCTGCCCTCACTTATGACCCTCATCTTAGTGCTATTTTAGCTTGTGAACATGAGCTGCTTGCATGTCAACCCAGCTCTTTCCTGTTGTATGGCCACTGTGCTTGCTATGTCCCTATTCCCCCCAGGATCTTTATCTTCTCCCCAGTAGTTTTGCAGGTTGGAAGCTACTATCATCCCATCTGTGGACCCCATCAGTTCACTGCAGTGATCTGTGAGCCTTTGATCTCCTGAAATAGCCTGCATGGGGTATAGGCCAGCAGCATCCAAATCCCCTGGGAACTTGTTAGAAACCCTCACACAGACTTGTTGAGTCAGGAGCTCTGGGAGTGGGGCCTGGGAATCTGTTTTAACAAGCCTTTAAGGTCCCTGTGATGCATTCTAATGTCTAAGAACCAGACCCTGTGAGAGACATCTTTTCCTGCTCAGTCCCAGATACCCATTCTAATGTGTAGACCAATTTTGTTTTTTAGCATTGCATCAGATTTGTCATCCTGAAGTATCTATAACCCACTTCCCATTTTTCCCAGCCATTTCTGTTTCCTCATTTAATACTCAAAATTCACTCCTTTGAGGAAGTCTCTCTATTTTCTTTTTGAGCAACAGGTGTCTGGTTTATAATGCTCATTTTTCCCTTGGTCGTACTACTCTATTGGCTTTGGTTGACTGCTGTATGTATATTCTGTCTTTTTAAAAGGTAGGATGGAGTAACATGTTCCCCAAACTGGCTTAGACAGTATTCTGTACAACTTTTATTGTCAGGTTCACTAATAGATTGCAGGAGAAAATGTATTTAGTGTCAGATAGTAAGTATATTACTGATTAGTGTGAACCAGTGGGCACAGATGTTCAAGGCACAGATGTCTGTGCATGGGCAACTTTTGGTTGTATTTTGGACCCCATGGGGGTAGTCTCAATCCTTAGAGGATGTCCTGATTAAAAACCTTGAGGTACTTCAAATGTCATGAAGAGTGAAGACAATGGCGTCTTTTTTGACTTCTGCATCTTACACTTACAGTGATTGGTTAGTGCCCTCATTTGAAAAATTAGGATCATATAGCCTGTTTCCTGTATTTGATATTTGTGTACAATCCCTGTCCTACATCCGCTGTTCTATAAACGGTCTTTTTTTTTTTTTAAAATTATCAACTCCACTAAAACAGCACATTTGGAAAAAAGATGCTCCACAGGAGCATTCCTGTTCACTGCATAGTAGGCCCTTCCTTAGTAAATGTTTCTCTGATAGATATGACATTTCATGGTTTGTTCTGTGCATACATCCTATTTTGTACAGAGCTTCAAGTTTTAGTGCTTTATAATTGCTTAATGAATGGTAAGAAAGATTACTTGACTTTCTGACAAATCTATGCATTTCTTAAAATTTATCCATTCAACTTTAGTTTTAATGGATATGAGAGCTTACTTTCTAATAGTATCTGAAAGGTTTTTATGGTTTTTCTTTTTTTTTTTTTTCTCTAGTAGAATAAATTAGTCTAGCTAAGGGCTCTGTGACACAATGCTCATCCAAGAATGTTGTTTCATCGTCAATGGATGGTTTAATCATTATTATTTGAAGATAGTTTCAAACTATTCTTGCATTTGCTTCCTTATTTAGCTTTTGTTCTTTTCCTAACATATCCAATTAATGAAGCTGTCCAGTGGTCTAACATGGAGGAGAGATGGCATTATGGAAACTTCAAGTTATTGTCTACTTTAACTGCATTATATTATATTTGAAGTATTATGTGGAACAGGCCTCATTATTATTGTTTTGCTAATTAGAAAATTGATGCTTAGATGATTGACTTCTAGCTCATACATAGAACTACAAGGTAAAATGACCGACCCTGAAGTTGATGATACTATAGCTATAAAAAAGTTATAGTTCCTGGCTGAGCATGTTGGTCAATTGGTATAATAGCACTCACCTAGCATGTACAAAGCTCTGGGCTCGATTCCCAGTTCCACATGAAACTGGGCATTGTGGTGTATGCCTGTAATCCTGGCATTGAGGAGGTGGAGTTAGGAGGATCAGAAGTTGAAGGTCATCCTCTGCTACCTATGGAGTTTGAGGCCACCCCCGATACACTGAGACTCTCAAAAAAAGAAAATAGTTCTTTTTCTTTGAGTCATTACAGAGAAACAACTTGCAGCTTTTATATTATTCAAAAGAACTGCCACAATTTGGTACAAGGATGTAACTTACTGGGGTTCAGATTTTGGTTTACTGATTCTTTTCTGTGTGACAGACCTGAGGTAGTCATTTCACCTCTCTGAGCAGTATTTGCTTCATAGAGTTGTTAAACTACAGTGAGTTAATACATGTAGATGTGTCAGAGCAGTGCCTGAGACACAGTAAGTGCCATATAAGCACAAGCTATTATTGTTGTCATAAAGGAGTGGCTGAAGTGCCTCATATGAAAAGTACATGATTGTACTTGGGAGTAATTATAATTAGAGAAGTGGAAATCAGAGGTTCCGTAAGAGTTCATTCTGACAGAGCTGTTTAATTCTTACTGGGGCCCCTAATAGGGTAGAATGTATATTTCACATCCTAATATCATGCCCTACTTGGGTTTTCCTTTAATCATGCTCACTTTAGGACCCTGGGCTAAATGAAAATTTGCAGAACTTGTTTGATTTCTGTCTCTTAAAAACTCAAAACCCAGAGGTAGAGTAAGTAATGCCCCACCCCTTAGAAAGGAATCCATGTATCTACACAGACATGCACCCCAGGTATATATCCCAGAGTAGCCATTTCCATGATAACTACTTTGTTAATTACCTTCTTTAGAAGTTCTAGTTTTTCTTGGGGTTTATCAAGTGAAATAAATACCCTATTTGTGAAGTTTCTATGTTTTTTTCTTGTGGATTTGGCAAATCACCTGTTCCAAGAGCACCTGCATTACTGTAGAGAAAGCTCTGAATCTGGCTGTCTTCAAGCTTTTCCTTCCTAGTGGTGCTAACAATACCACTGGCATTGTGATGCTTATAGCTTTCTTTATAATATTTTGTATAGCTTGATTTTTTTTTTTTTGGAGGTAGGGTCTCACTTTAGCCCAGGCTCACCTGGAATTCACTATGTAGTCTCAGGGTGACCTCAAACTCATGGCAGTTCTCCTACCTCTGCCTCCCAAGTGCTAGGATTAAAGGCTTGTGCCACCACACCCAGCTGTGTGGCTTGATTTTATTTTTTTTCAGTGTGTATACATCTGTTTTGTAAAATGTGGAAAACATACTAAAATATTGGTAAATATTAGAATCAGGAGATTAAAATTGGCACAGTTGTGAATTCTTAGGGGTTATATGTATCTTATATGAATGATTTTGTTAAGACTTTCTCTAGTGTACAAAATAAAAGGCTTAATTATGACACACACACATAAAAATTTTGGATCTTGATCATGCTTGCCTACCCCATTTTTTTCCTTGTTGCCTCTTCTCTCTACCATTTTCTTCTATTTAAAATATAAGCATTAATCTGCAGTAAAGAAAGCTGCTTTCTTGCTTTCTTTACAAAAACCATAGGCTGAGTATAACACTTGGCAGTGAAATTTGATACTTGTAAACATTGAAGGCCTTTCTCAATAATTAATGTTAAGAGAACAGTAAACTAACAAGTTCGTAATTTCTTTCCCAGAGGATTTCTTGATGTAACTAGGTTTGTGATTTGACTTTTTAAAAATTATACATGACAGTTCGAGTGCTCATTCTTGGCTTGCTATAGAGTTAAGGAAGAACCACTAATGTTGTCTATGAACTCAACCTTAAAAGGTTGAGATAAATACCATCTAAATTGCACTGGTCTTGGCCCCAAGAGGTATGGTTCCTCTCTCATCCATACCCAGCTCAGGCTTAGTGTATTTCTTTATGCTTTGCTAGGGGTAACATATCTTAAAATAAAAATGTCTGTAGATGTTATGCTACACTGTTTTCATAGTTGGGTGGCCTCAGGAGCATGTAAGAAACATCTGGAAGGTGTTGGTAGCCACCTGATGCACTGGATCTGGTAGTGTTTGGTTCATCACTTGAGGATCGTGGCTTTTCTAAGGAAAGAGCAACTTGTGTCCCCAACCATATCTACCTTCAATTGGTTGGGTTTGTGCATTACAGCATTTCCCATCCTGTGATTGACAGCTTTTGTGTTAGGTACCTACTCTGCAGTGTTCCATATCTTGTAGAAGCCAAAGTAGTCATTAGTGACTGAAGCCTAATTTAGATGCCTAAATCGAAATCACTGTTGAAGACTCCTGTTCCTCCACTCCTGACGTCTTGTGCAGATCATGAGTGTGTTCATCAGAGAATAGGCTCTCACCCTGTCTCTTGTAGTATAAAAGCATTTTAATCCCCTTAACAGGTGCTGCTGCCATTTATTTATAACCAATGCATTAAAATGAAAATACTGAAAGGGTCCTAAGTGGAAGGTGCCTATTGAAATACTGCCATATTTAAGTGATAGAATTTTGTCAGGTTGATTTGTGGAAAGCAGGAGTCTTTTGGCTGCTGGTAAGCAGTGCACTCACAGAAGTTTGGAGGTGCTCTCTGTCGTGCATGTGAATTGTGCACAGTCTGGGTCTTGCAATCGAAGTGCTGCTCCCTTGTATATTCATATATTCCTGCTTAGTCAAGCCCTCATGCCCTTTACATTTCAGATCTTTACGAAGCATGGAATCTGCTAGAACTCTTTTGGCCTTGTAGACTTTTACAGAACAAAGATTAGAGATCCTCACTGAAAAAGTCTCATTTAACACCTTTCTTCATAGTCTAAGCTTGATTTCACACAGTAGGACAGATAATGTTTTCTTGATGTAAGCATATTGCTTTGAAGACATAGGACAGACTTGAAGCTCTATAGGATTGTTTATGTTGTCCTGTGGCAGCTGGTTTGGCTAATTTGTTTTTTCAGGGATGTTCATAGTAGATGAATGGCATGCTGAATATTTTACTGAGATTTCAGATTATCTAAGGAATATTTTCCGGTTTACTAATTGGTAGATAATGCTGAGTACATTGATGTTGACATGAGCAAATGGATTTAAAATGATTTGAAGTGAGCTTCATTAAAAGATGCTCTAATCACAGTCAGCAGGAAATGTCAAACTAGTTCTGCCTTCATTCACTATGTTGGACCAGGAGCTGTTGCAGACTTTGGGTGATTCTAGTCAGCGCTGTTTTGGGATGCCTCAGGGTTGGGAAAAAAATGCAGGTTTTTTTTTTTAAAATAACTTTTTAGTTCTTCATGTATTTAACAAAACATAAGTAAATAACATAAATTATTAATTACCGGAGTGGATGAATGAACATTTCTCTGAAAATTACATAAGTTGTGTTGCTAGAGTTTCATAATCCATTATAGATTGGATAATGGAAATCATATCTATACCTACTCTGGACTAGAAGCCAATAAATTACATAGTACTTATCCCAGCAGAAGTCTGTTCTAGAATTAAAGCTAATGTGCTCCTTGAAACATGACGACACAGGCAAATGCATCCTGAATTCCCAGAGTAAAGCTTGTAACACTGGTTCTATTTTTTAATTTCCTTAAAAAGTTATAGAGGGTATTTGATCAAAATTGACTACTTGGAGAATAACCTTAGGGTAAGAAGTCAGGAAGTAAATATCCTTGAAGAAGGC